>RXID01014398.1:2924533-3181754 GCA_005019695.1 Trichopus zeylanicus subsp. travancoricus | reverse complement strand
TCTACTCATGAGTAATTGAATATATTTTTTAGGAGTAATTACCAGTAACCCCTGTAATTTGAGATAATTACCGATAACCCTCCTAAATTTTCGTAATTATCCCTACCCTTCAAATTCGCCCGTATTTACCCACAGGCCCCTGATTGTTATTTAATCAAAATTTTACCCAAAAATTCCGATTTTATCCCGTTATTTTTACACATACACCCCTAAAAACTTATTTTTTTTATATTTAACCCCCGGATTTCGGATTTTTTAAATAACACCCCGAAAGAACTCCGATTTACAAAAGAAGTCCTCGAAATTCGAATTTTTGCAAATAAACCTCTGAAATTATTCTGATTTACAGAAAAGTCCCAAAATTCGGATTTTTGCAAATAACACCCCGTCGCGCGGGCGGGAGCGGAGGAGGAGGTCGGCCGGCCGGCCGGCGGCAGGCGGCGGGAGCGGAGCCGGAGGCCGGGCGGGCGGGAGCGGAGGCGGAGGCCGGGGCGCAGGCGCGCCGAAACGCGGGCGCGAACGGCCACGGCCGAGGCCGTTCCGCCACAGCGTTCCGGGGACGGAGGCCGAGGCCGGCGCGCCCGCACGCGGAGGCCGAGGCCGAGGCCGTTCCGCCCCCGCGTGCCGGGGACGGAGGCCGAGGCCGGCGCGCCTGCACGCGGGGGCGGAACGGTCTCGGCCTTGGCCGTCCGCGCCCGCGTGCCGGCGCGCCGGCCTCGGCCTCCGTACCAGGCACGCGGAGGCGGAACGGCCTCGGCGTCCGCCTCCGCTCCCGCTGCCGGCACGCCGGCGCCCCGGCCTCCGCCTCCTTCTCCGGCGCGCGGTGGCGGGATTTTTGCAAATAACACCCCGAAATATTCAAATTTACAGAAAAGTCCCCGAAATTTTGATTTTTGCAAATAACACCCCGAAGTTAAATTTGTAATTTATAAATATTAAATTTGTAATTATAAATATAAAAAACACTAATGTCTTTTTTGTAAAATTTTATTTAAAATATGATTAAAAATATAGACTTATTTATAAAAAAAATATTGAAATGGTCTATTTGTACTGTACAATATGAAACTTGTAATTTTAAATTTTAATCTTTGAAACCTTCAATGACTTATTTGTAAAATTTATTGATAAAATAAATAAAATTTGGACATATTTATAGAGAAAAATATTAATGGTGGTCTATTTTTAAATGTAAAAAATATTAAAAATTAATTTTAAAATAATTTTACAATAATTTTTAAAAAAATCTGAGGGTCTATTTTTGTAATTTATAAATATTAAATTTGTAATTATAAATATAAAAAACACTAATGTCTTTTTTGTAAAATTTTATTTAAAATATGATTAAAAATATAGACTTATTTATAAAAAAAAATATTGAAGGGGTCTATTTGTAAATGTATAATATAAAACTTGTAATTTTAAATTTTAATCTTTGAAACCTTCTATGACTTATTTGTAAAATTTATTGATAAAATAAATAAAATTTGGACATATTTATAGAGAAAAATATTAAAGGTGGTCTATTTTTAAATGAAAAAAATATTAAAAATTAATTTTAAAATTACAAGTTTCATATTGTACATTTACAAATAGACCCCTTCAATAATTTTTTTATCAATAAGTCTATATTTTTAATCATATTTTAAATAAAATTTTACAAAAAAGACATTAGTGTTTTTTATATTTATAATTACAAATTTAATATTTATAAATTACAAATTTAACTTCGGGGTGTTATTTGCAAAAATTAAAATTTCGGGGACTCTTCTGTAAATTTAAATATTTCGGTGTGTTATTTGCAAAAATCCGACCCCGCGTGCCGGAGAAGGAGGCGGAGGCCGGGGCGCCGGCGAGCCGGCGGCGGGAGCGGAGGCGGACGCCGAGGCCGTTCCGCCCCCGCGTGCCGGGGACGAAGGCCGAGGCCGGCGCGCCGAAACGCGGGCGCGGAAGGCCAAGGCCGAGAGCGTTCCGCCCCCGCGTGCGGGCGCGCCGGCCTCGGCCTCCGTCCCCGGCACGCGGGGGCGGAACGGCCTCGGCCTCGGCCTCCGCGTGCGGGCTCGCCGGTCTCGGCCTCCGTCCCCGGCACGCGGGGGCGGAACGGCCTCGGCCGTGGCCGTCCGCGCCCGCGTTTCGGCGCGCCGGCGCCCCGGCCTCCGGCTCCGCTCCTGCCGCCTGCCGCTGCCTCCGCTCCGCCTCCGGCCGGCCGGCCTCCTCATCCGCTCCCGCCCGCGCGACGGGGTGTTATTTGCAAAAATCCGAATTTTGGGGACTTTTCTATAAATCGGAATAATTTCGGGGGTTTATTTGCAAAAATTCGAATTTCGAGGACTTTTTTGTAAATCGAAGTTCTTTCGGGGTGTTATTTGAAAAATCCGAAATCCGGGGATTAAATATAAAAAAATAAGTTTTTAGGGGTGTATGTGTAAAAATAACGGGGTAAAATCGAAATTTTTGGGTAAAATTTTAATTAAATAACCATCAGTGGCCGTGGGTAAATACGGGCGAAATTGAGGGGGGAGTAATTACGGAAATTACGGGAGTTAGCGGTAATTATCTTAAATTACAGGGGATCACCGGTAATTACCCCTATTTTTTATATTTAAATATTGCAAGGCAGAGACATTCATATTTACTGACGATGAGTGGCAGTTGCGTGATAATCGCAAGACGAATGAGACGGAAAAGTAACGATGTTGGTGGCACCAAATAGCCCAACTTCGTCCATTATTGGCCCGGGCCCAAATCCGCTGGCGGTATCGTAGTGGAGATCTCCATCGCGGCCCAGAACCAGCAGGCTGTGCTCAAGTCCGCAGACCGCTGTCTTCCGCGGTCTCCGTCTCTAGTGCTCCTCCGATGGCTATCCTGTACGCTTTGGTGGCGAGGGGGACCGTGGTGCTCGCCGAGTTCAGCGCCGTCACCGGAAACGCCGGCGCCATCGCCCGCCGGATCCTCGAGAAGCTGCCGCCGGCGTCTGAGTCGGACACCAGGCTCTGCTTCTCCCAGGATCGCTACATCTTCCACGTTCTCCGCTACGATGGCATCACCTTCCTCTGCATGGCCAACGACACCTTCGGCAGTGCGTTCCCGATCCCCCTTCTCTTTGTTCATCCCCATCTCTTGGTTTGGATGCGTTTTTCTTATGGAGAAACATGGCGTGGAAATTGGTTCAATTTATGAAGAATTTGGGCTTAGATGGGACTTTTCTGCTGGCTGGGGGTTTTAGGGTTTATGGTTGCTTGTTCGCATGCTCCATTCGATTAGGCTTCTGAATGTATTGTTATTTCTCTGCGAATTTGCATATTACGTGTCGCGAAGAGAACAATTGGTGCTCATTTCTGAATGATTTTTTGTCCCTTGGAGAAGGAATTGCGCCACTAGTTATTTAGATACTCGTAGCCTCAAAAATGAGATGTGAACCATGACAACCTATATCTGGATATGTGGAATGGGATCGCCTATTATGATTGTTTAATGACCTATTATTTGCAGAATTGGCATGAATTATCTCTTGAAAAGAGCTGCATAAAGGAAATTAAATTTCTCTTTGAAATCTAAGTCAGAACTATGCTCTGAGGCATTTATTTGGTCCAAAATTCTTATGTCCGCACAGTATCATCAGTTTGTTGCTCATTGTGAAGTTTTCTTTTTCTTTTTGCCCAGGAAGAGTTCCATTCTCTTATTTGGAGGATATTCACATGAGGTTCATCAAGAATTACGGCAGAGTGGCCCATTCTGCTCTTGCATATGCTATGAATGATGAGTTCTCTAGAGTCTTGCATCAGCAGATGGAATACTTCTCCAGCAATCCCAATGCTGATACGCTTAACCGTGTGCGAGGTGAAGTAAGCGAGGCAAGTGTTTCTATAACTTTATTAGACTTCTAGGTGAAAGCTTTTGTTTTCAAATGTAGTGGCAAGTACTAATATATATGAGGCAAGTGGTACTGTTTCATCAGCATCAAATTTTCAATGATGGTACAAGTTCGTTATTCATGTAATTACAGAAATATCATACAGGTACGCACTATCATGGTGGAGAATATAGATAAGATACTGGAAAGGGGTGATCGCATTGAACTCCTTGTGGACAAAACCGCAACAATGCAAGATGGTGCCTTTCATTTCAGGAAGCAGTCCAGGCGTCTTCGTCGTGCCCTTTGGATGAAAAATGCCAAGCTTGTGTAAGTTCCCATTCTCATTTGACATATACTGAGATCTAATGAAATAAAAAATAATAAATTTATTTAAAATTGCTGGAATGTTCTGCTGGGAAGTCATGGAACGTATAGTGAAATATCAAACAATAAAGTTTATTAAAGTAACTTTAGGGGTTATAACTTATAAGGGAATCCAAAAATTGTAAGAGTAATAAGTCACAGGGATGTTCAGTTGGGCCTTTTTATCATATTTCATATGTGAGATTTTGCTGTTAGGTATATGGATTGTGTCTCTCTCGAGAAGTCAATTCAATTTTTTTTCCTTTCTTCTGGGTTTGTTTCCTTTCTCTCTTTTAAATGTTCTGCTTTTCAATTGTTTGCTTGTGCTAAAGGGTACTCCTTGTTTCCTGTCATATTTTTACAAATGATTTCACAACCAGCAAAGAGTTTTTTTTAAATTTTTTTTATTTTTATTAGAACAATCAGCAAATAGATGAAAAATTTTAGTTGCAGGGGTAGTGATATCTAAAACTATTTCAGAGCAACAAAGCAAGTGTTTGGCCAAAATGCAACATCAAGTCTTATAATCCATTGAAGCCTATAAAGTTGGCTATTAACTCAGTTGGATGTGTATTGGTTCTTTGAATACTTGCGTTACTAGAGTTTGCCAGTCAAAGTAGGACTTGTCAATATGACCTCTGGCTTGTGTTGTAAACACGTGATGTTGCTATTATGTCCATAGCCCTTGCCACTCTGTAGGACAAAAATTTCCCTTTGCCTTTTTGTTATTTTTCCTTTTCTTAGACCACTTGTTCTTCTTTTAATTATTCATGCTAAAGGAAGCTCCTGTTTTCCACCACTACTGCAGGGCTTTGTTGACTATTGTTATAGTTCTGCTGCTGTATCTAATAATTGCTGCATGCTGTGGTGGCATCTCTCTCCCATCATGTAGGTCATAAAACTCTTGGAATTTCTAAAAATTTTCCCCAGGAGTTTGTGGTCCTGTTGAGTGGATTTCGATTGCTCGTGTGCAATTCTCTCTTCGTTCTTCAGGCAATAACAGTTTGGGAGTGCTTCCAGTTGGTGTCGTTGCAATGGGTGTAATATTTCTAGTTATAGGCCAGCTATTGTCTTCGAGATTATATGTTTGTAGCTTTACGATTGTTTGTATCTTTACGTTTTGTTTGTTTGAATACTTGTTTTAAGTTGTCGGGGGTTTTCCTTATTGTGCTAAATTTTATTCGTATGTAATGATGCATAAAATAACAGTTCTCTTATGTGAATGTTGTGCGACTGCTGTTGCAATTGGAATGAGTATTTGTTTTACTTTTCGCCTTTATGGCACAATGATTTTGCATTTCTGCACTTAATTTTTCATTGTAGATAAGTCGTGGCCTAATTATATTTGCGTGCTTTTGGTATTGACTCTTTTGTGAGTGGCCTCAGCACTCTCAGCAGGAACTTTCGGTGCTGTCTTTATATTCCAGGGAATTCTTCCGGTGGACGCTGTTAAGCGACTGACGTCTTATCTGGACTCAACTATTCTTACACGTTTGGTTCAAATCTACATGTATTCAGTCACCTGCAGATGCGTTTTTGACATTGTTCCTCTTATGTTCTGCTGCAGGTTCTAATAGTTGAAAGGTGCCGGCCCCCGCTGTCATTTTGCCTCCTCCCAGAGTTGGAACATTTTGCCTTCTCGTTTCAGGAGCCCAGTTGTCCGCATCACGAGGGAAAATAGGTATCCATCAACCATGGACGGCTTGGATTCTTTTCTTGTCTTCTCTGTGTCTCCAGCCCTTTCTTCTTCTTAAATCAGGCACTCGACTTTGATAAACCAATTCTTAAAAATGGCAACTCTTCAGATGGCATCTCTTCTTACTCTCCCCAAGCTTCCCACTTCCATCTTCTCCACCACCTGCCTCCCAAGTCTACAACCTCTTTCCAGAAGAAACTTCAATATTCAAACCAAAAGCCTACAGAGCTTCCTGGACTCGACATCTGAATATAAACCTGAGTCTTTGGACATAGACCTCCAATGGCACGACCATTCCCGCTCGCTTGTGTACGATGCTGTCATCATCGGCTGTGGCCCTTCAGGCCTCCGCATAGCCGAGCAGGCATCTATGCATGGCATTCGCGTCTGCTGTGTCGACCCCTCACCTCCCTTGATGTGGCCGAACAACTACGGCGCCTGGGTCGATGAATTCGAAGCCATGGGCCTCGATGATTGCTTTGACAAGGTCTGGCCTCTGACAACTGTCATCATTGATGACAAGAAGATGAAGTACCTCGACCGTGCTTATGGCCGGGTCAGCCGGAAGGCGCTGAAGACGAAGCTGCTTGAGGCCTGCGCCTCCAGCGGAGTCAAATTTCACAGGGCCAAGGCGTGGAAGATAGAGCACGAGGAATTCAAGTCCACGGTCTCCTGCAGCGACGGCTGTGACCTGAAGGCGAGCTTGATAGTCGATGCGAGCGGCTTCACGAGCCCGTTCATCGAGTACGATGCACAGACAAGGAGGAATCATGGCTACCAGATCGCCCACGGGATCATGGCGGAGGTGGACCGCCACCCGTTCGACCTGGACAAGATGCTGCTGATGGACTGGAGGGACTCCCACATGGGCAACGAGCCTTACCTCCGGACCCGGAACGAGAGAATCCCGACGTTCCTCTACGCAATGCCATTCGGCCCCAACACGATCTTTCTCGAGGAGACCTCGCTGGTGAGCCGGCCGGTCATGTCCTATGCGGAGGTCAAGCAGAGGATGGTGGCGAGGCTGCGTCATCTGGGGATCAAGGTGAAGCGCGTCATCGAGGATGAGAAGTGTGTGATCCCAATGGGCGGACCTCTCCCTCGGATCCCTCAGAGCGTTGTAGGCATCGGTGGCACCGCCGGGTTGGTCCACCCTTCTACGGGCTACCTGGTGGCGAAAGCGCTGGCGTTAGCACCGGTGTTAGCAGGAGCAATGGTGGAGTGCTTGGGATCAACGAGGATGATTCGGGGCCGGCCGATGCAGGGGCGGCTGTGGAGCAGCATGTGGACTGAGGCGCGGCGACGGGAAAGGGAGTACTACTGCTTTGGAATGGAGACGCTGCTGAAGCTGGACCTGCAGGGGACCAGGAATTTCTTTGACGCGTTCTTTGATTTGGAGCCGTATTACTGGCATGGCTTCCTCTCGTCCAGGTTGACATTGGCAGAGCTTGGAATGCTGAGCTTGAATTTGTTCGTTCATGCTTCCAATTCGTCCAGGTGGGACATTGTCACTAAGTGTCCATTGCCTTTTGCTAAAATGGTGGGTAAGCTTGCTCTGCAGGAGGTTTAGAAGCTCATCATCTTAATGATAATTAGAGCGTGTTTTATGTTTTATCATTAATTTTAACGGGAGATTTGCAATATTAATATCTAATACAGTCAGGATGGTTGACAAAATCAAAGTCAACTCATTGATATTCGCTCAGTAATATCTTCTGATAGAAGCTTTTAGTCTATATATTTGCAAGGTAAAAGATTAGGGTTGCAAATCGACGATGGTAGACCTTGTTTTGGGACGTAAATATGTGGATTTATGGTCTAGATACATGGATGGGCGTAGATTTATAGTTTACCGATCCATTTGGACCGTAAATTTACAAAGTGTAGACTCTGCGGACCAGTTTGCAAGATGTGCAGGGAGCCTGCTTGTTCTCTCCAATGACACCATCCGCTGTTGGTTTTAGAATCTGATCCACGGAAAATGCAGAGGAGATGATCCGACCCCATGACCTATTGCTTTAAGATCTCCATTCTGATCCTGACCGATCCATTTAGATCCGATGATCCAAATCCGTTGGATCTGAATTATTGGAACCCGTCATGGTTGCAACTCGACTGAATCCGATTTCTTCCCATCCCACGTTCATCAGTATAAATACTGCCAAAAAACATTAATAAAACAGTTCAGACCTCGCTCTCCAAAAGACAAGCCATGAGAGCACACGCATGGACCTCCATTCCAAGCTTCTTCGAGATAAGCAGCCATCAGGAGATTAAACAAAAGCCGCTTCGCACCCATCTCCAATGGCACGACCCCTCGGGCTCCGTCTCCTACGACGCCATCGTCATCGGCTGTGGCCCCTCGGGCCTCCGCCTCGCCGAGCATGCCTCCATGAGCGGCGTCCGCGTTTGCCGCATTGACCCTTCACCTCTCTGACGTTGGCCAAACCACTACGGCGTCTGAGCCGACGAGCTCGAGGCTGTCGGCCTCCTTGCCTGCTCATAGCGGAGGGCGAACCTTTAATCCATAGCAGAAGACATTTGTAGGATTAAGGGATAATTACATCCGACCCCTAATTTTCGATAATTACGAAAAACTCTCTTAATTTCTATAATTACTTACATTATTTTTTAAAAAATATTTACCTACACGCGTGATTATTATTTATTTAAAATTTTCTCTAAAAATTTTGATTTTATCCATTTTAACAATTAAATTTCTAAAAACTTATTTTCTTATTCTCATTCTTTCTCCCAAACCATGTACAAATAAATTCTTAAAATATTTCTATTTATAAAAAAATCCAATTATTAATAAACGAGCGGCGAGAACGGCAAGGGCGAGGGCGAGGGGCAAGGGGTGAGGGGCCGGTGCGTAGGCGAGGGCGAGCGGTGAGGGCATCGGCGCACGAGCGAGGGCTAGGGCGCACGACGCACGAGCGTGGGTACGGCCGGCGAGTGGTCTATTTGTAAAATTTAATTTTAAAATAAATAAAATTTGGACTTATTTATAAATAAAAATATTCAAGGGGTCTAATTTTGAATGTATAAATATTAAACTTGTAATTTTAAATTTTAAGTTTGAAAATCTTCAATGCCTTTTTTGTAAAATTTTATTTAAAACATGATAAAAATTTTAGACTTATTTATAAATTAAAATATTTAAGGGGTCTATTTGTAAATGTATAACATGAAAGTTGTAATGTTAAATTTTAAGTTTTCAAAACTTCAATGACTTATTCGTAAAATTTAGTTTTAAAATAAATAAAATTTGGACTTATTTATAAATAAAAATATTCAAAGGGTATATTTTTAAATGTACAAATATTAAACTTGTAATTTTAAATTTTAAGTTTGAAAACCTTCAATGTCTTTTTTGTAAAATTTTATTTAAAATATAATAAAAAATTTAAACTTATTTATAAATAAAAATATTCAAGAGACCTATTTGAAAATGTACAAATATGAAACTTGTAATTTTAAATTTTAAGTTTTAAAACCTTCAATGTCTTTTTTGTAAAATTTAGTTTTAAAAATGATCAAAATTTAGACTTATTTATAAATAAAAATATTCAAGGGGTCTATTTGTAAATGTACAGATATGAAACTTGTAATTTCAAATTTTAAGTTTTAAAATCTTCAATGTCTTTTTTATAAAATTTTATTTAAAAAATAATAAAATTTGGACTTATTTATAAATAAATATGTTTTAGGGGTCTATTTATAAATGTACAAATATTAAACTTGTAATTTGAAATTTTAAGTTTAAAAACTTTCAATGTCTTTTTTGTAAAATTTTATTTTAAAGATGATAAAATTTTGAACTTATTTATAAATAAAAATATTCATGGGGTTTATTTGTAAATATATAAATACTAAATTTTTAATTTAAAATTTTAATTTTTAAAACTTTGATTTTGTGAATTTTTATTAAAAATTTGATAAAAGTTGGGCTTATTTATATAAAAAAATTTGAGGGGTCTATTTGTAAATATAAAAAATATTGAACATGTATTTTAAAATTTTAATTTTTAATACTTTCAACTCTTTTTTGTTAATTGTTTTTAAATTTATAAATTTTTGACTTATTTATCAATAAAAAATTCAAGGGACTTATTTATAAATTCACAAATATAAGATTTGTAATTAAATTTCTTATGTAGGGTTTATTTGTAAACTATTTAAAATATTCAAGGTCTTTTTTATAAATTTTCATATAAAAAATATTAACATTTGGATTTTGTATAAATAAAAAAATTCAAGAGATTTATTTGTAAATATACAAATATTAGGGTTTATTTATATAATATTTAAAATATTTCACCTCCTTTATAAATATTTTTTTGAAAAATATTAATATTTAATTTTTTATAAATAAAAATATTTTGAGGGTTTATTTGTAAATATTTTGAGAGAAAAAATAAGTAAATATTTTGAAATGGGGGTGACATCGGCTAATTACGATAATTATAGGGGGATATATGTAATTAGCTCTAATTATGAGGGGGGTGTAATTACCCCTAGAATTAATTAAGAGGGGGGCGCAGCCACAGCGTCAAGGTGGGTTTATTGGTCAAACAAGTCAGATAAAGAAAATTCCCACCTCAAGCGCACGAAGTAACATCCAAATCAAACCCGGGTAGACCAGACCTCCCGGCGAAGTCATCATGCACTGCACGAGATATGCTCTACGACTACCCCGCAAACTCGCCGATTAGCTGTCCGTCCCGGCCACCAACTCCATATGATATCCTCCGCTTCAGCCTTCGAGGAATCCCTCAACTCCTATTCTTTTTTTAATTATCCACCACCCTCCGAATTAGCCTTCGCAAGCTCGCTCCGATAAAAACACACCAAAGAAACCAACCGTGGAAGCTCCATCTCCTATAACATCTCCCACCTTCTTCTTCTCCTCTACTCCTCCAACCAATTACCAATCCCTTTCATTCCAATCCAACCCAACGATGGCCGCTGAATCGAAGCAGAGCAGCCTCACCGGAGCCTACTACGGCCCCGCCATTCCTCCCCATCACGCCGACCACCACCGCCGTTGCCGAGCCGCACAGCTCGAGTTCAAACCCTACTCTCTCCTCTGCATGGCGTTCAAGACCTTCACTATCATCCTAATCCTCGTCGGGGTTGTAGCTGTCATCTTCTGGCTCGTTTTCATGCCCCAGGATCTCAAAGTCTACGCTGAAAACGCCTCGCTTGCGCGATTCGCCCTTGCCCCCGACAACGGGACGCTTTACTACAACCTCACTGTCGAAATGAGCGTCCGGAATCCCAACAAGAAGCTCGGGCTTGAGTACAAGCTTGTGGAAGCCTATGCTTTGTATGCGGGATCGAGATTCGGGTTTCAAGAGTTCCCAAAGCTGCAGCAGAGCCACAAGAGCACGATGATTCTGCGGCCGGCGTTTCAGGGGCAGGCTGCGGTGGTTGGAGACTTGCCATCTACTTTTAATCGGGAGAAGGGAGAAGGGTTCTTCTATGTCAGCGTGAAGTTGTATACCAGGATTAGGCTGAAGATGATGGTGTTTTACAGTGTTGAGTACCGCCCGGAGGTAGACTGCTACCTGAGGATTCCAGCGCCAGGCAACGCTACCTCCGCTGCTGGCGGGTTCGTTAGGACCAAATGTAGTGCTGAAAGCTTCAATTGATTCGTTTTTCTGAAAGAATTTTTCGCTTACCGTTTTTAAAATTTCAAATGAATGCAATTGTATTGACTTGTAAAGTTCCCAAGAAGACTAATTGATGTTTACTAATTGATGTGAATTATTGTGATTCTAATCAAACTGTCGCGGTTACATTTATAAGAGTACCGCTTAATAATTTGGAATTTGAAATTTTATTATTTAACTAGAGAATAATTTTTGTATTTTTGTCCTAAAAAATAATGTATTGTGAAACAAGCCATCAAAAATCGATATTTTCATGGGGCCATCTGTAATTATCTCTAAAACAAATAGTTTGAGAATGGAGAGCCTCCTCGTCTTTTGTTTGAGTTTCATTTGAAACGAAAATCTTGTTGTTCGATACTTGCTAACATGCTCATTTTTGCCATATTTTTTGAGCTTATATATAATTAAATAATTTCTTCTACTCGATATTTAAATGAAGCTTTTTTTTTTTGGTGATTTGTATAAAACTCCTTATAAATTTGCTAAATTACATACGAGCATTTTTAAATAAAAAAATTACATATTATATTGTATATATTTTTTTGGTTACATTATTTCTGAAAAAATGATTACTTCATGAATATTTTCTTTAACGAGATCACATGAAAAAGTCTACCATCTAATTTTCCACGATAACGATGTCAAAATTCTTCGTCACCTCTGAGTTCGTCTTATTCTCATCGTTCTATCCAACTCGTTCACTTTATGTTCTCTCCTTTGGATCCTTACGTTGTATTTTATTTTTTTCTTTTTTAACACTATCTCTGTTATTTATGACCTCATGATCTGGTACGATTTTAAAAGTTATTTACAAATTATCACCTTTCTCTTATATGATTATATATAAAGAAAATTGGTGAAGTGTGCTCTTTTGGCATTTGATAAAATATTTATGAGAATTGAGACATGGAGAAAAAGAAAACGATAAGTAAAATAGAGAAAAAAAGATGATGATTGATAAACACCAATAAAAAAAAGATAAAAAGGTTCGGTCATCCAAATTTAAAGAATTTAATTGTCTGAACTTAATTGATTAATAGTTAAACACGGTTTAACATCAAAATGAATATCAATGACTTATTTACAACCAAAAAAAAAATATTTTCGTGCAGCTCCTTGCAAAATCTCGGTATTATTCGAAATTTTCTTTTTTTCCTTTGATTGTTTTATGGAGAAGACAAGACGATTAAAGAAAAGACAGATTAATGTACTCTTGCAATCCCATCACTGGCTCTAAGGTAATATATATCACGATATTAGTGTTAAAGGAGTATATACGTAAATACGAAGGGGTAAATTTGGAAATTCGTAAAAGGTGAAAATTTAAAATCAAAAGTAACCAAATGGCGGTATTTTTAAAAGGGGATAAGCATTTTATATATAATTTCGGTTGACAAAAGGGGCAGTGTGCTTAACTGGCATCGCCCAAGCGATCGTCTTCGTTGACCGCTGACCAACTCCAACGGGCACATGTTGAACTCGTGTGAAAACGGGGAGCAAATTCCAATAATTAATTACCCCCTAATTTTCATAGCGCCTTTCTTTTTTAGGAGTAATTATTCTAATAATTATCCTCCTGGGGCTTTCTCGCCAAACACAGTATATACATTCGTTTGATAACGGATTAAGAAAAAAATAATTTGATTAAATATTTTTTAGAACTTTAAATTATCACATAATTAAATTTATTTTAAAAAATAGTTTATAAAAATAATTTATTAATTTTAATTTTAATTTTAATATTAGTCCATTACCAAACTCACCCTATACCATCGAGTCAACGGCACAATTTTATTTGCAGCGAGCACCCTCGAATTTCGGTGAATTGCATACGTAATCTTCTTCCTTCAGGTCGCGTTCGGAGTCCAACCGGTTACTAGAGCCCGCTAAATGTCATCCAGGCCCATAGCGGGCAGCACCCGGGCCGACGCCTACAACCGGAAACTGCGATACCAGGAGCGAGAGGCCTTTAGCCCGCTATCTAGAAACCCTAATCTCACCGCTATCGCCTTCCTGTCCCGCTTTTCGGAGAAGGCTGTTGCCTCGAAGCTCTTTGATTGGCGGGTAAGCTTTCGATCCTGATCACATATTTAGGGTTTTGACGTCTCAATTCACTTCAAAATGATGGCCAAGAGATTAATTTAGCGCAGGTCCTTCCATTTGTTTGTTGATTTTGAGCTGTTAATTTTGTAGTTGTGATTAATATGCCTTCTGTGTGACCGTGAAAATTTTTGTTTGTGGACAGAGAATCAGATCGGATGGTTTCAATGGTTTCGGATGTCTGACATTTTGTCTTTGAAGTTACAGCGCAGAAGGAATTTGCTGTAATGAATGGCGAGGTGAGGAGCTTATCTGCGCATCGTGTTGGTGTTCACTGATAAAGCATGGCATTCTAACATGTTATTAATGGCCTCATTGGCCGGAGGACCACTCGAACGACCGAGCAATTGCCAATTCTTACTACATAAGAAAATAATTCAAAATTTGAAAACCCATTGTTATATACATTGACGTAGGAAAAATTTAAGATCATCAGTTCATACAGTTTGTGCTGTTGCACTAGTCGTGTTTCATCTTAACAGGCATCAACTCCACATTGGAGAGAGAGTTTTTTTTTTCTTTGCAAAAGCTGCAAAGCTTCATGAGCAAACCGCATAAAAGAGAAAATTATGAACAAGAAAGGGTGACAAAACTCTTTCTAGGAAATTGTCTATTCAGATGTCAATGATTAAATGATGGAGCAGTAGAGCAGATAATTAGTTGGATGTATCCTTCATAGATGCCATTGGTTAAGCAGCCATTTCAAGAAAATTTTCGCTGATGTTGATGACCTCTTTAGGTATGGAATCTGACCCTGTTTGGTTTTCAATCTCAATTTCTTTTCAACAATTACATACATCAGGAAAAAAGTACTGACGTTTATTTGATATTTGAAACCATTATCATACATTCATAACTGTATAGCTTTGAAAATTAACAGTCATTGGTACTCGATTGCTTGCTATGATGATTTGAATTTGATTGTATTTCCTGCTTTCCTACTAGTTGCACATCTGCTTGGTCAGGAATGTAGTATCCTGAGAAGCAGCTAGCATCTGAATCCGTTGCCATGGCGCTTCATTGTCTGCATCCATTGTTTGCATTAGTTGTTCTGGAGACATTGTGGATACTTCATCTTTCATTGATTGAACCATTGCCCCTGTCAATCATTTTTTCCTTGCAGACCTGATCTAAGGTTAATCCCGCTATAGTGCCACCTAAACAGTTCTATCTGAAAGACACAAGGACCAAGAAAGCCAAGAAGATGGAAATTTCAACGAGAATGCAACAGGCGTCGAGCTGCCTCTCCTTCCTCAACCACTCCTCCTTCCTCTGATTCCTCCTCCTCATATGTTCCTCGTACCTTCTCTTGGCCTCTGCCTCCTCCTCTCCTTTCCCTCTCCCTTTCTTTTTGGCCTCCATGGCTTCCGCTATCATCTCCAGGCTCCGTCTTCCGCTAAGGCATATCCCATCAACATCCTCTATCGTCAACCTCAACTCTCTCACTTGGCCTGTCTCCTCCCCGCATGTGACCACTACACTGGCCATTGCCGCAAGGCAATCTCCACTTGCCATGGCAAACTGCACTATTGTCTCGTCCGTGTACCAATGCTTCTTCACTGCCACTGGCTTCCGGCTTGACAAATTCACCGCCCTTCTGCCTTCCTGGTCAACAACTATCCAGCTCAGTGTCAGCTCAGATGGTGTCATCATTGCCATGCCTGAAGCTTCTATGAGCACAGGCTCCTTATGGTCGAGTACATCTATCCGAAACGGCGAGCCTTGGAACCACAAGCTTGAGGTCTTGGTCTCCACGACATGAGAGAAGACAGGGACTCCCCTGTAATAGATGTCAATGGCAGAGATGAGCTGGTTGGGCAGGGGCTTAGCATCCGCATCAGAGGATGAGGCACCATGGGTGTCAACGAAGGGGAAAGGGTAGGCCTGGTAGAAGAAGGAGCGGTGGGAGTGGGTGAAGGATGGGATGATGGTGTCAAGGAGGCAAGGTTGGCACCGGAGGGATGGCCAAGTAGCGAGGCAGAGCTCACGCCAGACTTCAGGGTCGGTGGCCAGGCCACGGAGGTGTGAGGTGGCGCAGCTGACCGTTGCCAGCGTCGACGCATCCAGTAGCCGGAAGGCGCGAACCAACAAGTCCGGGTAGAGGTCTTCGATGGTGGTTGCCATCGGAACTTCGACAAGACTAGAACAAAGCCTGAGGAATTGTGTTTGTGTTGTATTCGGAACGAGGTGGGCACTGATACATACATAGGGTAAGGATAGACACGAGATTTATAGCATTTGGACTTGGTTCCTTGTGTTACAATCGGGCATTATGTGCCTGCTGCGAAACAGGCTTGTCTGGCACGTCTTTGTGCTCAGTTGGTCAAATGGTTGACTAAACCCAACTCGTGGTTAAATGTTTAGCAGACATATGTTCCAGGCTCAAAACCTTGTTTTGTGTCCGGTCCTGTTGCAGCGAGTGCAAAATTTGGCGAGGGGATATTGCATTAGGAATGCTTTGAATGTGTTTAATTATGTTCGTGTATGCGTTTTGCCGACAGACAGACAGACAGACAGAGCAATTACGATGAGGATGATGAAGGATCCAAAGGGCAACAGCCGATACTAAACTAATCATAATACATTAATTAATAATTGCAAACGTGCTGCGGTGAGAACGTAGGGTTGACGTGCTGAGTCTTCTAACATTGGACTCATGCATTATCCTATATTTTATTAAGCAGGACAAAGAGAAATTTCATTAATATTGAAGTGGTTGCAAGACTCATCTCCAGTGGCCTTCGTTTCGATAGAACACTCGTTTAATTTCTTATAATGTGAGACTTCATCATGAGCGAGGAGGCATCAGCATGCAGATGCTGATCGCATCCTTCTTTTGACTGCTCTAGAACATTTCAAAGCGATTGCGATTGTAAACGGCAGTAGGAGACCGTCGGCATCTCAGAAAGTCACACGAGAACCCGCCGGTTTTCCTATTTTCAGCGGCACAAATAGATAGATATGTTAATGGCCGCCAAAATTTGACTAGACAATTTTTTCTCGAGGAACAAGCAGGACTACATTTAAGGGTAGGTTGTATTAATGTTTTGATAATTAATTAATAACAAAGAAGATGATTAGGTACGGGGTTTCTTTCCATCGCAGTTGGAAACTCACATCGCCCAGCAGTTCCCAAGTGTGCTAATTGCATAGGCGATTGATTAATAATCAAGAGCATCCTTGCGATCTGTCTTTAGCCAGACATGCAAACTAATTCCCATTAATTCTGGTTCCGTTCTCGACGAACATGATTCTTTAATACTTGTTCATATCTTTTCCTTGAAAACCATGTTTATCCTCTCTGTATTTGTCTGAAAGGTTAGGCAACACATGCACCTTTATGAACTGATTCAGATTGCGAAACTGCTGAAGATCTTATGTTTTGTTTGAAGGTACTTGGTCGTGCCCTGAGGGGGTAGTATTCGTTTGGGCTTTCCACAGCTTTAAGCTTGCAATCCGGAAAGAAGTTGGAAACAAGCACTTGGTTTTGGTTGCAGAAAGATATGTAACATTGGAGTTTGTCGCATTAATCTTCAGCTTGCGTAAGATTACTAGCCAATTAGAAAGATCCGTCATATTTAATTGACGAAATGAAGAAGTAGAAAGCACAGGAATATGAATTAAGAAAAGCAAATGGCAGGATGGAGTGTGGAAAACCTCATACATCATGTGTTCGATTTTTATTTTTTATTTTGAAAAAAAAGTTGTACCATCATCATCATACCTACGATATTTATTATCATCTTCCAAAGCTCACTATCAAGTCTAATTTTGCCCCCTTTTTTTGCTTTCTCACCTAAAACAGTTGCTTTATTTCTCATTCTGGATGCCAATGACAATTCAGCTTTTCTAGTGTCTCGTATGATGCAGTATGATGAAATATGTCAAACTGAGGAGTGATTCAGTAACAATCATGTTATCTTTGCTGAAAATGACAAGATATTAGAGTAAGTATTCTTTCTGGAATAGTTTGTGTGTAACATCAAGAGCGACAATAGCTTGAGGATTGATGTTCTTGAAATGATTGCAATCAGAAATATTTTGGCGAAAATTGTTTTCCTCATTTAATTTGTTAAATTTATGTACTTTAAACTCTTGATCTGCTGTCACACTGGTTTATTAAATAAAAGCATGACGGATTATGACATTACTTTCCCTACATCTTCTTGACTAAAGTCCTATATCGGTTGCATTATACTGCAAAGTATTGTTGTCCTAATTAGCGTATGGCACAATTGAATCACATATACGTGAACCGATAATTTATTTGAATTAAAGAAATAAATGAGAAACTTCACAGTGGCTGGTATCCTACATAGCTGATAGTTACAGAACATATAGCTTGCCATTTAGCCTACTCTTATACGAGATTAAGCATATAGAACTATTGAAGAATCAAGCAATCCTAAATGGCATTGTACCCCTTTTCTAGTAGATACGCGTAAAGGAGCTCATTCCAAGTATCAGGAACTCCAGGAAGGCACCAGTGGCTGCAATCCTCAATTAGTTCACCGGCGGTTCTGTTCTCTCGATTGTTTGAAGGATGAGCATCCTTCCTCAACATTGCCGAGTATGTCACGTTAAGAAGCTGGACCATTTTTCTCCCCTCTGTCATCCCTGCAATTGTTTCAGCAATAACTTTGTTGTTCCACGAGTCATGCTTGACATTCTCTAGATTGGTCTCTGGTTCCTTGTTGTCACGACACGAGCCTCCATTATCCCATGTTCCATTACTGCAAACTTATAAATAGTGAGTTCAGAAATCTAAAACTCTCGCAAAACCAGTACTAGTGAAGTGTAAGTTGCCTGTAATGAGATGGAGAATGGCTTGCAAAGAAGACCTTGGTCTTCTCTGGCTTAGTATTCCTAACAACCCATTGCTTCCATGTTTGAAGTGATCTCCGGAAGCCTTCCTTTACATCCATGGTCATGTTCACAGCACCACCTTCCTGAAAATAGTACCCCCTGAGCCATGAAGATGATCTCAGTTTGGCCAATTTCAGTTCAGAAAATCTCGAAGACTTAGGCAGACTTACTTCTTCACTGTCTTGGCATCACTCCACCAACGCCCGACATGGAAGATTAACACATCTGCGTCGACCCAATGCTTTGCTTGCCACTGCATTTGGTCTATGCTAATGACTTTCCGAACTCTGGCGCTGGAGTTAGCGGGACTAGGCTGGATGAGTACGAGGAACGGGGCGCGGTAGTACTCGACGGTGAGGTTGTAAACCTGAAATCTGATCAGAAAGAAGACGCCTGTGTGCTTGTCCGTCGACAGTCCTTGCTGTTCATAGATGCTGGACTGGTCCGTGACTGCTTGCGAGAGCATGCATAGGAGGGATTCCCAATGGTTCCTCCCGATCGAATCGCCCACAAACACTATTCTCTTGTTTCTGCTCCTCTCTAGCATCTCGGTCGCATTGAATCTGAGTTCATTAATCAGGAAAGAACAATGATAGAAATCTAAATCCAGCTAAAAATAGACACAAACAAATAATACGATTACCTTGGGACATCACAGCCATGAGGCTGCCACCGCCAATGGAGATAGCCGGCGTCCTTCCGCCCGTTCATCCGGCACTGGAATCCCGGGTCGAGGAACTGGCATTCCTCCGAATACGATCCGACGCGGTAATTTTCATCCCATGCCCACCTCCCATATGAGTAATCACATGTTCCTCCATTAGAACCATTGCGAACAAAGGCGTGAGAACCATTCTGGAGGCCCCAGAAGGAGGAGAGCCGGAGAAGCGAGAGAGGGCGGGCAGGGAATATGGCAAGGGAGAGCGCGAGGACCACGGAGAAGAGAAGCAGGATGAGGAAGGGGATGACGTTGGCCATCCTTGGTCGCTCTTCACTGCAGCGTATTGGGGAATTCTTTGGTTGGAGTTGCTTGATCAACGCCGGCCTCACTACGCGGGAGACAGTTAAGAATACCGTTATAACAGCTATCAAGTCAGGGCTGACTCCAAACTGATTCGCTGTAAAGCCGCAGCACAGGAAACATGGAACTTGTAGCCAACCTTTGTTCGACACGTCAATAGTGTCCGAATGGATTGGCCTCTAGACTGCTGGGCCTACATTCTGGGCTTACTGGAAAGCCACTTACAATCTGTAAGTCGAAGTTCATAACAAGGGAATGCTATCCCCCAACACAGACACGGGAATCTGCTTGAAAAGATTTGATAAGAAGACAATTGTGCGATCTATTTCATTTAGCAGATGAAAACCAAAATTGCATCTAGCAATGAGAATTGCAGCAAAAACGAAAAAGAAGATCTTATCTGTTGGTTCTAAATATCCTTAATTGTTGTAGGACCAACCCAATCTCCGAGCTTGTGGTGCTCTTTTTTGTCGTCAATTTTTAGATATTGATGATAAAAGAACGTTGGAGTTTGAGCTAGTGGGCGCAGTGGTTGTCCAATACATGTATGTATTTTAAGGTTTAGGGTGGTATCATTCCTGAACAGGTTCCTTTGCATGCACATGCACCTTTGCTTTACCAGGAGACAGGAGATCCTCTCGATGATTTGGTTCATTTAATCATGCTAAAGAATTGATTAATATCTTGCATTCAGATCGATCCTGACTGTTATCAAGTGCATCATTTGGAAAGGTAGAATTGACTGTTTCTCTTATTATTATCTTAATTTTATGAGCATGTTCTACCAGCTAGTGTGCCAGATGAACTTTAGGTCGCAAACTAGCGAGTTTCACCAAACCTAATTCTCATCTGACCAACGCAATGACAGCTCTGACGCTGTTATTTCCTAATAACCTGTTTTAAAGAATTAACACATGTTTTCGTGCAGAACTGTATAATGACATTCACAATAATGAATGCCCAATGCAGGATGCTCCCAGCTCCCTCTCTTAGACTAAGCTGAAAAGCCTTGCTAGCTGTTCCTTTCCTCTATAAAAGAATTAATAGCCGCACTGTTGCACCAAAGCTGAATGAAGTTTGCACAGATTTGTTCCTCAAATTAGGAGCACTGATGGATGAATATGGTACTACCTAAGTTAATTGCCAAACTTTAGAGAAACAAAAGCAGAATTCATTTTGCCAGGAAGATTGATCTCATGGTCAACAGTGGTACCTTTGCACCTGAGCCACACCATTAAATTTCAAATATATATTCTTATTTATTGCAAGCGATAACCAGAAAGTTATGAGGTACAAGAAACAAGAGGAAGATAACAAAATCTTGCATCTTCTACAGTTCCCGTTCCATCTTTCTTCCCGGAAGGATTGCATGAGAATGCACGGGCCCAAAGGCCCGGGCCTGCCACAGCCTCGGGCCCCCCGCGCCCATGTCCCTGTTCCTTCGATGTTTCCTGAAACTTCATTACCCGACAGTGCCGCCGTGCACTGGGATTTCTCAGGTTAGATGGAGATCGTGTTCTCTGTGCTTTTGTTCAGAGAATCAGATTTCTGTCAAATTGCCACTTCGTGTCCTGTGACAACCAAATCACATTGCCTTATGGTTTATGTTGCAAGCTTTTTAGAGAAAAAACGAAACAGAACCAAAGATTGAGAATATTCATGATCTTGAGATATGTCTTGAAGATTCTTACTCTCTTCTTTGGGAGATGATAAAGCTGCGACTGGCTAAGTCTCCGGCTCCGGCTGGTCGGGCACGCACTCCAAGTTCACGCCGAACAGCCTCAGACGCTTCGGCACTGTCATGCTGCTCGTCTGCTCTTCTACAATCACTAAATCCAGAACTCATAAATTTCCTTTCCAATTTCATCAAGTGTCATGCCTATATTATATCTACTCATCAGTATGAAGCGAAATGAAATTTACTTACCTCTTTCGAGGAAGCAGTCCTGCTGCATGGATCCCATGCACGTATACGAAGGCACTGATGCTCTCGCGGAGTAGTATGTTTGGCTCCATGGGAGTGCAGCATTGGCCGCCACATTCGTCAGTGAGTTGCGTCGCCGGCAGCCAATGTAGAACCTCTCCCCACTCAGCGTGCGCTCAAAAAGGACGATATCCCCGGCGTCAAGCCCCTTCTCCTTGACGAAGCGGCTCCAGCCCTTGGTGAGCACATAGCTCTGGCTGCTGGTCCAGTAGGAGTACCGAAATCTCCACGCCTTGCCGGCCTCATCCTCGAAGCCCAGCAGCAGGCCTTTCTCCACCGAGTCTCCGGCAAGGGGGAAGTACTTCTCAGCATGCTGCTTCGGTATGACAAGCCTGTTGAGCTTTCCGACGTCGCTGGGCGTCAACGGCTTCTCGAACATCGGTTCCCTGTCAGCCATGGATAGAAAGGCTTCTTGGGAAAAATGGGTGACAGCCATGTTGAGGCTCAAGTCCTAGAAATAGAAAGGAAGATCGATATGTAGATGCATGTAATATAATGTCCAGGCATTTATAAGCTGCTACTAAGAGAGAATTTTCGTTGTACAGAGAGGTAGGAGGAAATGCCGAAGACCCGGACATTGTACTGAAGAAGAGACAGGCCTGATTCATTGGCTTGATCATGTGAGGTGGACAGGAAGAATCGATGGTTTAAAGTTGATTAAAGTTGTTTTGTATTTTTAATGAGCTGGTGAGAGGAGGCTGGGGGATGATCAAGATCAAGTGGGCGTTGTGTCCAAATCAAAGCCATCCGAAGCTGTAAAAATGGAATATAATCCATGTGTGGGCACTGGGTTCTGTTCTCCAGTTTCTGAGAGGCAGACACATAATCCATAGCCGGTACAAGCAGCCTGCAGAGGCTCCTAAAAGTCAGGTTTTTTTTCTCTCTGGGTAGTGGATGGCATTATTTGCCATCAGATGGTGCTGCTGCTGCTGCTGCTGGCACAAGTGCTCATTTCTCCATCCTTTCACAAATTTCTTTTACAAATCTGTATATTTAAAGAGTATACACAGCAACAGCTGGCATGTGTGAACTGGTAGCTCTACCATTATTGAGCCCAAACGCAAGCGCACACACACACCGGACTGCTGCTCATCCATCCAGGGTTGCTTCTTCGACTGTGATTAAGCCGCGAACCGCTAAGGATCGATGGGCCTGCTGCAGAGATCCTTTCCTGCAGTTTCCAATGAGCAGTCGTACGTGTGCAAAACCAGACCTCACAACCAAATATATATATATATTTTTTCAGTGCTGCTCCCGTGTGCTCTTTCTTCTAATCATGCAACGCACCTGGCCCTCCGCATCAACACTGCAATATTATAATCTGTTCCTGTAGTCCAAGGAGCAAACCAAGCCTGTAAGTTCAAACTTCAATGAATGTTCATGCATGTTTGGGCTCACATTGCTTTGTTTATTTGATGGGGACAACAAACATATTAATCTCCTCTCTTTCTCAGGGATTGGAGATTGCAGAGATTGGAGAACACATGGTTGAGTGGATTTTTCAAATGTGTTTGGTCCTCATGAGGTCCTGGCCATGTATTTGTTCAGAGATTCCATGAACTCCGATTGGTTCTTCTAACTGCCAGATGCTCTAGTGTAAGCGTACTGATAATATACGGATTTGAAATATTTCGAGACCAAACTGGTCATGAATAATCCACTGACGAACCACCACAAAAGGTGGAAGAAGAGTACTGAAGCAGGCAAGTCATACGAGTATGGTTGGTCAGTAGCATTTTCTTCAAGAGCATTGAATACAAGAACAGCTGCATGCAGCAGCAAGTCTTCTACTGCATTATCCTTGTACTGGTACAGTTGATTTTTTTTTTTTTTTTATTATCCAGGCTGATTCAAGATAGTCAAACGCTAAATGCGCCCCGACGAAGATGTACAACGTTGTTTTAAAAATTACTAAACTTTATTTTTGTTCTTGAAATTGTATTTAGTTATGAGAAATATTTGTTGGTGGAACTAGACCGCCGTCATCTGTCTGAAAGAAAAATAATAACTAAGAAAAATGTTAGCCGAGCGGTTGGGCAACTGCCAGTTGCCTGACATCCAGTGTTGTTAATCACTGAGGCCCCTCGGATCAAGGCCAGCATGAATATTTTTTAAAATTATTTTTTCTTGAAAAATTAATATTTTGCATTATTATTTAATTAAATTATTATAAAAAATTAATTAGTTTTTTAATTTTAAATTATTATAAAATCAATTTTAATAAAAAAATATTAATTTATAAAAGTGATTTATTAATTTTAATTTTAATTTTGATATTAACTCATTACTAAACGGGCCATCAAGGCGCTCAGTCATATTTGGCTACAGTGGGCTGTTTCGAAATTTTGTTGGGTTGTAAATGGGCCAGGACCACAGCCCAGGTGGATGTGCATAACCCGGGCAAACCCAAAAAGGGTCCAATTAGGCCATCGGACCTGGTTGCACCACTTCAAATCGAGTCCGCAAAGGGCAGGCCCCTCGTCCCGCCCTATGACCTTGCTCCGCTGCGGCACCACCGTCGCCGCCGCCTGTTCTTCCGTGTCGGTTGCCACTTTGCTGAGCTCCTGCAAAACTCTCCGCGCCCTCGAGCAAATCCATAGCCGCATCGTCCGCAAGGGCCTGGAGCAGCACCACGGCCTTGTCCTTCGCTTCCTCTGCCTCTGCAACGCCTTCTCCGCTATCCCCTACGCCTCCTCCGCCTTCGCCCGCGTTTCCCAACCCTCTCTCCCCCTCTTCAACGCCCTCCTCAAGGCCCTCTCCGACCACCGCGCTCCTTTATCCTCCTCCCTCCTGCTCTTCAGCCACCTCCGCCTCTGCTCCCCCGAGCCCCCGGACCCCTTTTCCTATCCTTGCCTCCTTAAAACTTGCTCTCATTTCTCCGATATCCAGGGGGGGGCCTCTATTCACTCGCTTGTCCTGCGCTCCGGGTTAGAAGCGGATATCTTCGTTTGCACCTCGTTGATTGACATGTATGGGAAGTGCGGCCAAGTTAGTGGTGCAAGATTGCTTTTTGACTCTTTGACATTCAGAAATGAGGTCACTTGGACCGCTATGGTGGTGGCATACTTAAGCTCCGCCGATTTGGTTAGTGCTCGTGAGTTGTTTGATGGAATGCCGCAGAGAAATGTGGTTGCTTGGAACGCTATGATTGATGGATATGTGAAGGTTGGGGATTTGGTGAGTGCAAGAAAGTTGTTTGATGAAATGCCAGAGAGGAATGATGTTTCGTTTACTTGTTTGATTGACGGGTATGCAAAAGCGGGAGATATGGCATCTGCAAGGTTGTTATTTGAGCAATCAAAGGGAAGTGATGTATTCTCATGGTCCGCGATGATTTCAGGGTATGTGCAAAGTGGACGTCCTGGCGAGGCATTGAAGATCTTCCTTGAAATGCGTGATAAGAACATCAAACCTGACGAATTCATCATGGTAGGGGTGATGTCGGCATGCTCCCAGTTGGGTAGCCTTACACTGGCAAAATGGGTTGATTCTTACATTGCTCGAAGCTCGCTTGATGTTAGAAGAGCCCATGTTTTAGCTGCATTGATTGACATGAATGCAAAGTGCGGCAACATGGAAAGAGCTGGCATGTTGTTCGATTCCATGCCTAATAGGGACTTGATTTCTTTCTGTTCCATGATGCAGGGATACTCAATTCATGGGCTAGGATACAGAGTGGTAGAACTCTTCTCTTGGATGCTCAAAGAAGGGCTTGCCCCCGATAATGTTGCATTCACAGTTGTGTTAACAGCCTGTAGCCATGCTGGTCTTGTGGACGAAGGGATAAAGTTCTTTGAAATGATGAAGAGCGTGTATTTGATTTTTCCCTCTCATGATCATTATGCATGTATGGTGGATCTTCTTGGTCGAGCGGGGAGGCTGAAAGAGGCTTATGAGCTGATCAATTTGATGCCTATTGAGCCTCATGCAGGTGCTTGGGGTGCATTGCTGGGGGCATGCAGGATGCACTCTGATACTGGACTTGGAGATATGATAGCAAAAAGGCTTTTTGAGATTGAGCCTAGAAATGGTGGTAATTATGTGTTGCTGTCAAATATTTATGCAGCAGCTGATAGATGGGCCGATGTTTCCGAAGTAAGGAACAAGATGAGAGGAAAAGGGATTAGAAAAATACCTGGTTGCACATGGATATAGCTCGCCATGGAGAAGAGTGCTGCACATACACATTATTGCTGCATTTGGAACATTCAAGCTCTTCAGTATGGGTGAAAGAAGTGCAGTTGAGCATAGTCTCAGCCATGGAGCACTGTTATTGTTGTCATGTTGCTCCACAAGCACTCGGTCCTAGCTGAAAAACCAAAGTTGATCGAGCATGGATTTATGGAGTGACCACACTGAAGAAAGTTCTCTTGGTATCATCTTGCTAGTGATAGGAACATTTGAATGACTGTATTTTGAAACCAGTGTGCTTGAGCTTGTTTGAACTTCTATTCATCAAACAGTAAGGTAACAGGCCAAGTCATGCACGGGAAGGAGTTTCTTGGTGACAGGCTGCTTCCTGAAGCAGTGCTCAAATGCACTGGTTGATTGAAAGAGGTACACTTGAGCTGACCTGAGCATGTTTTTTGGAGATGTAGCAGCATTACAAGCTTACAAATCTATGGACAGCAACAACCAAATCCCCATTATTATCAAATCGCAATTTTTCTTCAACTCGATTTTTTATCTACCGTTGAAGTCTTTCAAAATATTTGGTTCTTGCTTCCCTAATGCAAAGGATTTGCAAAGGAACCAAATATTATTTATGTGCCAACGGGATTTGGAATAATTGTAGCGCTTTGTATGATGAATATTATAATGCAGTTACTAGGAATGCTTTTCTGGTTATTTTTGGAGTGTCAATGATTTATATTGATGGAACTAATTGGCAACAGCAAGTCTGATTTAACTCTTAGAAAGAGTTATTTTGGTTTTAGTCTGCTCCTTACAAGGTCATCTGATGCATACAGTTTAGGTAGTAAATTAATTAGCTGCAAAAGTAACAGTATAATTAGCTAACCTCATTCTGTCTGGAAGGAATTTGGTGTATCAGACCTGATGTCATTTCCATTATGTTACGGCTTTGCTTGTAGTGAAATTATTATTTGAAGGTGCGTTTTCATTGCGACTAGAATCACAGCTGAAGCAAATCAGCCTCTGAAACATAACTACTATACACGTAGGCACTAAACTAAAAAGTTAAAACAACTCGCTCATTCACTCATTTTACATATCTTCATTCGGTCTGCCTGAAAAGCTTTATTGATGCCGTTGCTTATGCTGCCTGATACATCTGTACTCAACATAACATGGCATAACTTCTGAGTTCTCTCGCGTGAGCATACTCTCCATCCCCTGACAAAATACATCAATTCTCAAATCAGGTGCTTAATTGAGCAGACTGAGATCAACACCAGAGGCAATTAAAAGGATATACATTTGGCAGTATTAGCTTCAAAGTAGGATTCAGTAGTAGCATTTAGTCACTTGAACTTGCAAGACCAACCATCTTGAGCATGTTCCTATCCTCCTTAAATCGCTCCAAAACAGTGCCTTTGCCAATCTCTGGCTTCTCATTTATCACCCCTTTCAGAACAATTCCCCAGCATTCAATCACTTCTGGCTGTATACGGTTCGTCTTCGAAAGACATGGACTGTTGAAAGTGGTGCAGGTAAAAGTATTTCCGGAGTCAAAGTCAGCTGACAGGAACAGGCCAAAGTGATTTGCTCGACCTCCAAAGCCTATACCATTTGGGATGCTATCCGAGCTGAAATTGACTGCGCACTACCAAAATAAGGGATCAGATTCTGGCTGACTATTAGAAGAAGAGCATCAGATTAGACATTATGTTCATCAAAGCAATAGTACAATATTAGGTAATATAATATGTGTATAAACAGAAAACAGGATCAGCAACTAGCGCCAACTGTTAAACAGGCAGCAAGTTGAAACCTAGAATATAAATATGTTCTTCATTTATTTCTTTTTTTGTGTTTCTACAGACATGCTTCTGCCTCATTATTAACATGGCCCCACTCAAATTTCACAATACTTATTTTTCCTGGGTACTTCAAAGCCTTCAACTACTAGTGTCATCAGAGAAAGGTCATGTGGGAATTCTAACTAGTAGGTAATACTGTTTTTCTTTGAAAGAAATCTACCAAGTAATTGATTCGTCCAAATGACAAAAAAAGACAATGTAATTGCTTTTTTTAACTCGGATATGCAACTAAGATGTAAATGGTTTGAAGACAGTCTTACCCATTGCAAGTTGTTGTTTACTCCAGTAGGGCGGAATATGGACGCCCTAGGATATAGCTGAAACAGAAAAGATCTCATGTCACCATAAAAGTCACTCTGTCTCTCCCATGGCTGAGAAGCATATCCTCCATATATGTAACCTTCTGTATCTTTTATAACAAGCACAGTTGGACCATCCGCATTCCTGCAAATGGAAAACAAGGGGAAACCCATTGTAGCTATTCATCAAATTGGAAGTACTCAAAACAATAGCCATCTCAGTGAGTTGAAAATTGTCCATCCTTTTCCTATTTGATCAGATTAAACAAGCTGGCTATGTAGTGCAAAATATCATAAAACTTAACAATATTCCACAAAAAAAACTAGTTACAGAAGGTTTTGATTTGGTCCCATAGGAAATTTGAGAGAATTATGGTTCACATCTGAGAGAAAAAAAATTTTAAAAAAGAAAAACAATACTGAACAACAACAGTTTCAGTAAGATAATGGCTTTTATGCTATTTCCATGAATATATCATGCTCCTTGACCAACTTGCAAGCTCCAGGATTCAGATTCAGAATCAATGAAAACCTTGCAATAGAATAAGGATACTCACGATAAATTTCCCATAAATGTGTTGAAACTCAGGCCATTAACTGCACTATGATACAAGAGCTTCCACTCAACCACCTCATCTTGAGAAAGTGCTCCTCCAATGTGCCATGCATACTCTTTTCTCAAAACAAGCATGTCAAGACCTAAATTTTCAGAATATTGTAGGCATGGAACCTGAAAACCCAGTCTGCCTATAGGAGAAACAAATTTATGACAAAAATGCTTATCACATAAGTTCCAGTAACTGACGGAATATGGAAGTCAACGAAAGAAATATAATTCCAAAGCAGATCGTCATAGAAAAAAAGTGTTGTGATCCATTTACATCACAAAATTATTTCATGTACAGCTGAATATTCTTCCCAAAACAATGTTCTTATAATTTGATTGTAGGGATGCTTTCAAAAGCTAGACCACATCTTTAAACTATTAAGATAGGTGCTATGCAGGTAAAGAAATAAAGTATTTTAGTTCAAAATACAAACCTGGTTCAGGTGGCATCAACAAGCTTCCAAGAAACTTCCTCACCGACGGCAAAAGATTGCACCAATTTCTAAAATTATCAAACGGGATGCTACCCTCAGCTGCTGCTCCTTCCTTTGAGACGGACGCGGCATTGAGAAACATTTCCAACACTTTCTGATTCGAGTTTGGACTGCTGTCATCACCTTCGGTAGCAAAAACAGCATCACGAATGGAAGCCAGTGTAGCTTCCAAATCAGATCTGGGGTACAATTCTTGTAAGTAACTTATCAAATTTGAGGCAAGAAAAGGTAATTAGAAGCCAAGCATAGCGTCGCACCTTGAGAGCACACCGTCTCCGGTGACGTCACATAACCGGTAAATGAACTCCTCGATCTCGTCCCTGGTTCCTTTCTCGTACATCGCCTGGTAGCATTGATATGAACTAAGAATTCAACAATAATCCAAGAATTCGACTCAAAGGAGATTACTTTGGAGATGACGAGATCCTCGTAGGTAAGCCTGCCATCACGGCGGTTCTGGGTGACGAGATCGAACATCCGGGAGGCGAGGGTGCCGTGGATCTTGAAGTAGGACTGGAAGACGGAGAGCGAGATGGATTTGGAGTTGGTTTGGGACTGGGCCGCGAGGGAGAGGAAGAGAATCCTCAGATTATCTAGCTCTTGCTTGCTGAAAGCCCTGCTCGCGGCGGCGAACCGAGGGCTCGCGGCGGAAGAATTAGCCTGAGAGTTGCCCATTCTCGCCCGAGTCGAGGGATTCGATACAGTGTATGCTATTTATTATGTGTTTATGCTATTATTTATTTTGACATAGCCCCCGACTATTTATGAAAATTACGAGAAGCCCATGCTTATCAATATTGGCAAATAGGCACCCAGTATTTTCCTAATTGTAATGGACCTCGATGTGTATTTTAATGTAGACCAAATTACGTTTTTTTTATTTCATAAGTTCTTTAGGTCAGAGTTACGTATAGCTTTCAACTACAAATTCATATTTTCTTTATTCTGTCGGAAATTTAAATTTCAACCTCTTTTTTATAACTTAATTTTTTTATTATACTAACAATAATTCTACTAAAATCCCAAGTTGCTCAAAAAAAAAAAAATAATTTGACTAAATAAAAAATTGCGTAATAGTTCAATAATCAAATCTTAACAGTAACATTTGATAACACGATCTATAAATCAATTATTTACCAAAAAAAATCTATAAATCAATTGCCAATCAAATAGATAATAGTCAATTATGAATTAAAATGATAATTAAATATTATAATGACAGAATCAATATTTAGTTTTATTTGAGAACTAAATATTAAATAAATGATCAAATGCATGTAATAGACACTAGACAAAGTTAGATTTTTGTCTATGCAAAAGAAAAGACTGAACTATTGGGTGCAATTTGTAAATATCCAGAATAATTTTGGCAGTGTTGGTCGTTTTATGAAAAAGTCCCTGCTACTATCCGCGACAATATTTCGGGTCCGATTTATCATAGATCCGAGTCGGCAAGAAATCCGAAAACCGACCGTCCTCCAGTCCACGATTTTGCTCGTCGGCAACGAAGCCCCAATTCTCCCTTGGACGGATTTCGTCCCAAAGCTCGGTTATTTAAACGACTACCTTTGGGAGACCTAGGGTTTATGGGGTACTTGGATTTCGATCTGGATCATGAAATTTGTTAACAGGCTCTGAAGCAAGCGGTGCGTTGGAGATGTCGAGGCCCATGTTGCTTGTTTTTCTATTGGTGATATTCATCATCACGTCGCAGTTCGAGTGGAAGCAGCAGCTTGCGAGTGAGCTAGAGGGAAGTCCTGGACTTTCGCAGAGGCAACAGCGCGTATCCGACAGGGAGGAGGCTATCAAAGAGAAAGTAAGCTTCTTGAATGCCTTTGATCGCTACATAATTCAATATTACTCTGGGCCTTTGTTTTCGCTTTTAAATAGTCTGTTTGTAATTTAATGATTTCCAAATTGGGAAAACAAATTTTATGCTGCGGTTGTTCCTGCCACAAGGAGCAAAATTTGCATTTTTCTGATTTTTAGCTTAGAGCTAGTTAGCACCCTTCTTTTCTTTTAATTTTTTGGATAAGGTGACTGCGTTTTTTAAATGGAGTTGATTATCTAGTAATTTTTCTTGCCTAGGCTAAGAGTTTCGTTCCTCTGGAAAAATTTGTTCTTGCGTTTGATTGGGCAACTAGGCTGCCTAAAGAGGTTAGCAGCCACCTGCATTTGATTGGTCCTTGTCCTCTGTGCTAGTTTCTAATGTGTCCCAAATGGCTGTCTTTTTGAGCTGGAAGGTATTATACGTTCACCATGTGAAGTCATTTTATCAGGATTTGATTGTTTTGGAAACTAATGTCTTATAAATTACCTGTAGCTTGAATTAAATATTTCTCTCGACTCTTTCAAGTGTGTGGCCATGCTTTTTCTCTAAGCTGATGCCTGCATTCCCCAAAATTTTATCAAGAATTCATCTCAACTAGTCAGATGAAATGTAAGGTTCGGTGGGGTCAATGGATCGGTAGCCAGATAGTGGGTCTGTAACTGACAGCAGTTATCTTTAATCCTACATCGACAAAGTATTAAAGTTGAGATTGGGTTAAATATGATGACTCTCGTAAACTCAACAACAAGGCCTTTTCCTAAAAATTGAGAAAAACAAAATTTTGGGGTCAAATAGGTCGTGAGCCGCAGACACCCGGGGGACAATATCGTGTTGGGTCAGGAGCGTCATATATTAGTATTAGAGTCACTCCGCATCTCTTGATCGATGTGGACTACCTTAGCGTAAATGTTAAGCCCATAAGGGGAGGAGATTGTAAGGTCTGGTGGGCCGGTGGGCCAATAGGCAGGCAGTAAGTCTGTAATTGACAGCAGTTATTCTTAATCTCACATCGACAAAATGTCGGAATTGAGATTAGGTTAAATATGCTGACTGCCGTAAACCCAACAACGAGGTCTTTTTCCAGGGAGTTGGAAAAAACGAAATCCTGAGATCGGGTGGGCCGCGGGTCTCAAACGCCCAAATACAATATCGTACTGGGTCGAGAGCATCACATGGTGGTATCAGAGTCACTCCGCAATTTTTGATCGATGTGAGCTAGCTCAGCGAGGATGCTAAGCCTTTGAAGATGGGAGATTATAAGGTCCGGTGGGACCAATGAGCCAATAGGCAGGCAGTGGGCCTAAAAATGACAACAGTTGTCTTTAGTTTCATATCGATAAAGTATTGAAGTTGATACTGGGCTAAATATGGTGACTGTCGTAATTCCAATAACGAGGCCTTTTCCCGAGGAACTGAAAAAAACAAAATCCTGGGGTCAGGTGGGCTGCGGGCCGCAGACATCCGGAAATGATATTTTGTTGGGTCGAGGACGTCACATTGGTCTTCAATTGCCTAGAGGCATAAGCGTCCATTTTTCGATATTGCATCAGAATACAATCTAATCCTTTGATGGAAGCATCACCGTATACCACCAAACCATCACCCTCGGAATGTATGGTCAACATTGGTGCAGTAGTCAATCTTCTCTTCAATTCTTGGGAACTTTGCTTACAGTTCTCCTCAATCCAATCAAATTTAATATTCTTCTGAGACAATCGGGTTAGTGGAGTAGCGATCTTAGAAAAATCTTTTACAAATCTTCTATATTAACATGTCAATCCAAGTAAGCTTCTCACTTCAGTTATATTAGTGAACATTTTCTAATCCAATACAGCTTCTATTTTCTTGGGATCCACTAATATACCAGCACCAGAGATCACATGGTTCAAGAAAAACCACCTCTAACAATCAAAAGCTGCAGTTGCTAAGTTTGACATATAATTTATCGTCTCAAAGTTTCCAACACAATTATGAGATGTTCATACTCATTGTGATTCTTGGAATATATTAGGATGTCATTTATAAAGACAATGACAAACTGGTTTAAATATTGCCTAAATATCCTATTCATTAAATCCATAAAAACAGTCGGTGCATTGGTCAAGACAAATGGCATATCAAGAAATTCATAATGTCCATAATGAGTCCTAAAGGCCGTCTTCGAGATATCCTTCTCCTTAATCTTTAGTTAATGGTAGGCAGATCTTAGGTCAATCTTTGAGTACATTTGAGTACCCTGTAATTAATCAAAGAGATCGTCATCCGCCGGAGAGGATATTTGTTCTTTACTGTGATTTGATTTAACTGACAGTAATCCATACACAATCTCATAGTTTTATTATTTTTTTTCATAAAAAAGATTGGTGCGCCTCAAGGAAATGCACTAAAGCGTATGTAACCCTTGTCCAAAAGCTCCTGCAATTGCTTTTTCAACTCTATTAACTCCACTGACGCCATTTTATAAGCGGGTTTCAAGATCGGAGCTGCACCGAGCACGAGATCTATGCCAAATTCCACCTCTCTATTAGGAGACAATCCTGATAACTCCTCGGAAAAGACCTCTGGATACTTTCGGACAATAGGAATGTCCTCTAATCGAGGTGTACTCGATCGCTCCGCAGAGATAAAAACTACATATCCCTTGCAACCCTTCATCAGTAGTTGTTGAGATTGAAGAAAAGAAATGATAGGAGAAAAGTTTTTTTACACACTGGAGAAGGTAAGAACGGTATGTTTAAATGATCTAAAGATTACTACTTTCATGAAACAATTAACACTAGCATGATAATTTGTCAACCAGTTCATACCTAAAATGACGTCGAAGTTCTTGAAATTTAGTAAGGTTAGATCCACGGCAAATTCTTGATTTTCAATTCTAATAATACACTGTTTGAATACCTGATGTATAATCATTTGAGCGTCAGTAAACATTCCAACGATCAGAATTGCCTTTAGAGATTCGGATTTTCTAGTCATCTTGATAGCAAAGTGAGGGGTAATAAAAGAATGTGTAAATCTAGAATTGATCAATATAGAGGTAATCATATTATCAATAAGAATTGTACCTTACATCATATTTTCTAAAGCATTTATATCAACCTGGGTCAAAACATAAACTCGAGCTGGTGTTGGGCTCTTCTTCGGGATGAACTTTTTTTATTGTTGATTTTGATTCTGCCTAATATTCTACTGAGTATGCAATGATTTTGGACAATCCCTTGCCAAATGATCTGATTGTTGGCACCTGTAACAAAAACGTCCCCGACCATTGTTCCTTGAGCAATATCATGCCCGATGTTTTCACTGGCCACATAGATAACATTTATCTCTATCATATGTTACAGTCCGCCATATGATGCTCCTCAGCTCCCCAGACCTAAATCTCTTCTCTGGCTTTCGTACCGATGTACGGATTAGTGGTTTAGATTGATTCTTCAATGACTTCTCCCTCAATGACTGAGAATGATCTTGTGTCTTCTCCACTGAGAAGATCTTATTCACAACCTCTTTATAGGTCTTCAACTTAAAAAAACTACATGCTCTCTAATCCCCTCAGTGAGTCCATTCTCAAATAACTGAATCCGTTCTTCATCCTTAGAGACAAAGTCTGGAAGAAAACGGCAAAACCTGTTGAACTCAGCTTCATATTATTGAACTGTTCGATTGTCATGTTGGATATTGAGGAGTTTTCATCGCATTTCCTTTCGAATTGCTGTAGGAATATACTTTTATAGAAAATGTTCTTTAAATTTTTCTTAACTAATACTCTAATTGGATTTTCCCAAAAATCTCAAAGTAGTTCTCCATCAGGCATTAGCGTCGTCTTGCAGTAAGTAGATCGCCAACTTCAACTTTTCCTCGTCTGGGTAATCAATAGCCTTAAAAGTTTTCTCTACCTCTCATAGCCAGATGTCCACCTCGTCGGGATTATCCCATCCAGAAAATGCTAGAGGCTCCATCTTCTTGAATTGAGTGAAAAAAGGGTTGAGATTATTTCCTCTTCCCCCTCTGCCTCCACCGCTAGAACCAGCCCCGATCTGCTGACTCAATAACAACATCAAAGTTTCTTGGAGTATTTTTTTCTCCTGTCTCACATCCTCGACTAACTCCTGTAGTTCTTGCTCGCTGTGACATACCATCCCCAATATCGAGAGTATCACGTCTACAGCCAACGACAGCAGCTCCACGACCACAAATAAGGGCATAACGAGGAGGTATATTGAACCTGTAAATAAAGTTTTGGAGGTTCAATGTTTCGGATAACACTATAAAATATTTTATAATGAAATAAATCTTAAAATTATATTATTTTTAAACTTTATGCTCTGATACCATTATGTGACGCCCTCGACCCAGGATGATATTTGTTGGGATTCGCAGCGAAAGGTTCACGAATCACCTTATTCTCAAACAACACAAGAAATAAGAAGTAATACAAGATAAAAGAAGATAACAATATAAGACAGCGAAAAATTCACTATTAAAAAATAAAGGCTTTTACAAGAGTTTATAAGGAGAGTTTCACTCTTTCTTACTCAACTAAACTCTTTCTCCAAGACTCGGCAACGCCTCCACTTTCAGAGAGAATCTTCAAGAGAGCACCACGAGGAACCACCATGAGAGACCACCGAGAAGCACTAGAAAAACCCACACACGAGAGCCAACATTCTCTCTCTTTCTCTTCTCTCTATTATCTTTATTCCTCTCGCTCTATTTCTCTCTAGTTCAACCTCAATACTACGCCACATATAAGTCCTATATATTGTAGTATATTTATAAACTCTTATTGGATGCGAGTTTTACTCTAATTATAACTCTTAATAATACAAATCAATCATAAATCTAAATCCAACTTTGGATTCCTACTTTAACTTAAACTCTAATTCGAATTCAAGACATCTAAAACTCAACAATCTCCACCTTGGCTTGAACTCGGGCGTGCCACCATCACAAATCTTCAGCCGTCATCTCTCATCCAGCCCCTGCCCCTGGGCTACTAGTTTATTCATCTAATTTCGAGACGCGAACTCGAGCCAACCTCAAATTTGTTCTTCATGCCTACAGTCTTGTACTTTTGGAAGCTTTTTGGATGATTTGTGTCTGCTGTTATAGTAAAAGTTAATTCGAGAAGAACGTTTATCTCTCATCAAATTATTTCGAGTATCATGTTTCCTCTTTACTATTGTAGCCATCGGAATTCCACCTGCAATGGTATTTCCTATTAATCGATAAACATTGTCGCACTTCTCACCTTTTATCAGGATTCTAATACCACGTGTCACCTTCATGACTCCATCTTTTGCTGAATAATTACAGCCTTTTGAGTCTAGTATACCAAGTGAAATTAAATTCTTTCACATCTTGGGGACATGTCTCACCCCAGTAATAGTACGAATCGCTCCATCAAACATCTGGATTTTGACTGTTCCCACACCGGCGATCTCACAGGCTGAATTATCACCCAACCAAATAGTACTTTTCTTCTTATTCTTCTCATAAGAAGTAAACCAATCCTTCCTGGAGCAAATATGATAAGAGCTATCGGAATCTAAAATCCACTTACCAGAAGTGCTGATTTCTGCGGATATTGCAAGAACGTTTCCATCCGCACTATTCTCAGGAGTATCATTCACTATTGCCGTCGCCATATTGGAGGATTCTATTTTCCCACGTTCAGGACAATACCGTCTAATGTGGTCATACTTCTTACATGAATAGCATTGTACTTTCGCTTTCAATTTTGATTTGAACCGTTGTTTGCCTTCTCCACGTTCTTTTAATCTTTCTTTTTCGTGAGCCACCAATTCTTCACCAAACACCATATTAATATTAGAGTTTTTCCTTTTCTCATTAGGAAAAAGACTAGTTGTTAAATCTTTCATCTTGAGAGTTTTTTTATCATAAAGAACTGTGGTCACAATATGATCGTACGAAATAGGAAGAGACATCAAGAGAATCAGCATCTTATCGTACTCTTTAAACTTCACATCAACGTTTAACAAATCATTGATAATCTTATTGAAGGCATTCAGGTGATATAATATTGTTGTACCTTCGCTTATACGTAGTCCGTACAACTATTGTTTCAGGTAGAACTTGTTCGTGAGGCTTTTTGACATATACAACTTCTCGAGTTTTGTCCAGATATTCATCGTCGTCTTTTCGTTAATGACATTGTACAAAATCTCATCAGTCAGGCTTAAAATAATTAAATTCAATGTCTTTTGATCTATCTGCTCCCAGTTTTCATCGCTTATCTTGGCGGTCTCTTTTCTTTTCCCTCTAACGTCTTTTACAGACCTTGAAAAGTAAGAATCGTTTTTATCTTCTTTTGCCATAAGGCAAAATTTATCTTGCCATCAAACTTCTTCACATTGAGTAAGGATTTTGCATCTTAGTTGTTTGCTTCTAAGCTCTGATACTAATTGTTGGGATTCGCAGTGGAAGGTTCACGAATCACCTTATTCTCAAATAACACAAGAAACGAGAAGTAATACAAGATAAAAGAAAATAACAAGATAAGACAGCGAAAGATCCACTATCAAAAGATAAAGACTTTTATAAGAGTTTATAAGAAGAACTTTACTCTTTTTTACTCAACTAAACTCTTTCTTCAAGGATCGGCAACGCTTCCACTTCTAGAGAGAATTTCCAAGAGAGCACCACGAGGAACCACCACGAGAGACCACCGAGAAGCACTAGAAAAACTCATACACGAGAGCCAACACTTTCTCTTTTTCTCCTCTCTATTATATTTATTCCTCTTTCTCTATTTCTCTCTAATTCAACCTCAATACTACGGCACACATAAGCCCTATATATTGTAGTATATTTATAGACTCTTATTGAGTGCAAGTTTTACTCTAATTACAACTTCTAATAATATAAATTAATCATAAATATAAATCCAACTTTGGATTCCTACTTTAACTCAAACTCTAATTCGAGTTCGAGACACCTAAAACTCAACAGATATTGTCCTCGGATATCTGTGGCCTGCGGTTTACTCGACCCTAGAATTTTGTTTTTACTAGTTTTTCGGGAAAAGACTTCGTTGTTGGGTTCACGACAGTTATCATATTTAGTCCAATCTCAAGTCCAACACTTTATCGACGTAAAACTAAAAACAACTATTGACAGTTATAGGCCCATTGGCCCCACCGGACCTTACATAAAAATTGTGTAAATCTTTGAGCTTCCGTTAGAGATGAGTAATTGTTCCTTTATGACAAATTCTATTGAGAACATTATGACTGACATTTTTTCCACCATGAATGCTCATCTATTCAATAGGTAGTTTCAGAGATGATTTTACATGTATGGTAAATATCATCATATGAAAGTTATTGAATTTCTGAACTTTCATCACCTCTCTAGGGAGAAAATCATTTGCAACAGCATTAGAGATTAATTATTCCTGAGTTTCTTCTTTTCTCATGATTTAATTAATTTAGCAACTTCTCCCACTTCTTTCGGAAGGCATTATCTTATGCAAGTGTATCAGGAAAATCAAAAGGGAGTCCTGTACCTTTTGCTTGTCATTTTTCGATGGTAGAACCCTGCATTAGATTTTTCCCTTAGCTAATTGCTTTCAGTGAGCCAATAACTAAGAAGGCTATTATATTAGCATTTTTGAATTTGGGTTCCAATTTTAGATATCGTGATTGTTTCCAGTCATTGAACCTTTATGGCGAGGGAATTTATTTATTCTGAAACATATTTCCTATGGGATGAGTTTTTGTATTTTAGTTTGATGCACAAGAATTGACAAGCAGTGATATGTTGGTGTTGGCCGGAATGGTTCTCTATCTGTTTAAGGTGTTCTACTGAAATTTGAAAGCTGCTGTTATTTATCTTCCAGTCTACTTCTTCAATAATTGGAATAAGATAAGTTTTATGCCAATGGTCCTTGATTATTTTTAAGATGATGGTTTTGATGTTCTGAAAGATTTAAACCTATTGTAGAATATTTACTTGTGATATATGTTGTTCTCTAGTTCAATACATTCTGCTTTGATGGAGTGATTCACTTATTACATATTAGAGAGCTAGGTTTCCTTCTATGGTTTGCTTGTGATGAAGTTGGCATTTAATTGAGTTGTATTTATTCTTTAAATGAGATTCTTCTTTTCACATGTTCTTGTGATTGTATTTTTTATTTTAAGGTTGGTATCACTGCCACTAGAGGAGCTCTATTCAATTTTTTAAGAACATAGTTTGCTGCTTATCGCATAGCATATTAGCATGTTATCTCTACCTTTTTGCATTTTTTTTTGTTTTGTTTTCTCAATCTGGAACTGGATCATCTTACCTAAAATTAATCTGTCTCATTGAGAAATTATGTTCACGACGCTCTTTATGGTTGAATTTTGACAGTACATTTTCCATTTCTGTTTGCAGATAATTTTATCTCAGGAGAAGAACATTCAGAGGCTGAATGAACTTGTGCATAGCCTTAAGCAACAGTTGCTGCAGTGTCAAACTAGCATCATTACGTTCAATGAGACTAGAAATCCTTCATCAACCCATATTAATGAGATTGAGCGCCAACCAATCCTCTGAAATTGATCTCCAATGAACTAATGGAAGACCCATAGTGATGTGACAACATTTACCAGTTGGACTGCTGAAGTCATGTAAAATCTGTTTCTTGTTGTTGTTGTCGAGCTTGTAAGCCTTGTTTATTTCTGTTTTTTCAGCGTAAGAAAAAAATTGTATGAGATGATGAAGGAAACTATGTATTTAGATGAAGCACAATGAAATCAGAGAGTTGGATTGTTCACTCTTAATGGGTTTGGATGCTATTTGTAATTGGATGCAGATCCGAATGCGGAAAAATCCGACATAGAAATCACAATTGTTACCCGCGGGGCAGGGCAGCCACAATCCTCCCCGGTAACGAAGTCTCTCTCTTTTCCAGTAGAACTCCGACGAGGAGATGGTGTCCCTCTCTGTGCCCGCCTACTTCGGCACGAAGCCCTTGCAACCCCTCTGATGTTCCCGGAATCCCTCGCCGGACCCCGTTGCCATCCGCCGGCCCATTGCCCCGTCCAACTTCAAAAGCATCTCCAATCCCAAGAACCTCCTGTCCAGCAAGCTCAACCCTCGTCCGCCTCCCCCGCTTCCTCCGCCCAACAAAACCTTTGAGCCCCAACCCGGACCCAAGGACCCGGAGCCCGAAACATCGCTGCCCCCGTCCCCTCCGCAATGGTTCCGTCAAAAAGGTCAGACCTTTGTCGGGAATTTTCCCAAATGGATGTAGAAGAATGAGATTGCTGAATTCTCCCGACAGTTTGGGCCTTTGAAGGATTTGATGCTGCTTAAGGACCACGATGATCCGGAGCGCAATATGGTGTACTGCTTCGTTGTCTATGGTTTATCCACGGCTGAGGAATCGGCGGAACGGGCTTTGGAGTTTGTTGGGGCGGAGTTCCTCGGGAAGATCTTGACGGTTAGGATGGATAATGGGAGTAGGTTGAAGGCGAAGGCGGAGGAGCGGGCTTTGTCGGCAGCCGGGTCTGATAAGAGGAAGTTCCGGTCATATCAGACGAAGTTCCGGTCAGAGTGGCACGAGGAGGACAAAGCTTCTAGGCGGTTCAGGAAGGTACTCGAGACAGAACCGAAGAATTGGCAGGCAGTGATCGATGCAATCAGGTGCACATCAAAGGTATCACGCTTGGCTGTTTGTCAATAAATTTGTTGAAAAATTGGTCTGGAGTCAATTTGATTTATCCCTTTTCATCAACTTAGTTTCTGTATACCATCTGATGTTTGGAATGTTGTCATCAACAGATGAAAAACATATAATTTTTATTGTTTCTAAAGATAGGTTTCTTTATGACTCATACCACTCACGAGTTTCACTGCCTTTTGGTTAGACTATAGATAGCAAGTTTAATGTTGTTAAAGGTGCATTCTTGAAATTACACCTGAAAGTCTAGTTCACAAACTTTCTCAAGTGCCACTCGGGCTTGTTTGATTAAATTTAGCTATAAATGGGGTACAAGTGCTTCTACCTGCCCCATCTGAATTTATGGTTTATCAAAATTTTGGCTTTATTAAAACCAACTTCCAGTTATTCTTGAAAGTTATTTTTTCGTCGGCCTTCTAGAGGAGACTATGGTTTGATGGTAAACTACTATCAAGGAGGGGCGATATGCATCATGCCCGCTCTGCTTTTTAGGAAATGAGAGCACAAGGAATAGAGCCAAATTCTTATGTTTTTACCAAGTAAGGTCCATCTTTTGCTTTTTTTTTTACCTATCATTATTACTTTCTATTCATATCGTTACTTAGATTTTGTAGCATGTGATACTTGGGCTGGTTTGTGATTGGCTCTAATATATGTTGATCCATAGTAAATATTTTAGAATTCAAACTGCTAATAGATATTATGCACATATAGTTGAAGTCCTTTTGCCTTTCTTCATTTAGAAGTGCCATTTTTCTTTATTGAGAATAATTCATTTGATGTGGCCTTATTCATGCTTATGCAGTCACCAGAGATTTGTGAGGGCCACTTTCTTGTGTTGAAGAAATGAAAGCTGAGGGTATAGATTTGACTTTGGTGACTTATAGCATCCTAGTCAAAGGTTTTGTAGATGTTGATGATGTTGAGTGAGCAATAATTTCTCAATATTTGCACATTATATTTGTCTTCCTCTTTCTAGATAATCCAACTTGCTTTTTGTGCTTATCTTTCCCCTCTGACTGAAACTATTATTGGTCACAAAACTTCAATGATTCTGTTTTCTCTATATTTGGTCCTTGTACTAGAGATTATTACAAAATATGGAAACTAAATTTTATGTTGTCATGTGTAAACTTCTCTAATAATGTGTTCATTGGATGATCTATGGAAAATATGTGCCATTTGTCTTCCTATTGACATTTGTATTTTGGGGCACTTTGAGTTAGAAAAATACTTTTATTTGGATGCCATCAGCTGAGCATGTCAGAAGCACTTTGCATGGATTAGTTTCCTAACTTCGACTTTTATAGCTGGCACCCAGGGCCAAATCAATGTGAAGTTATTCAAGTACGTCATTTTGAGTGGTTGAATATTTTGATGCTGTTGAAAGAACTACTTCTATCATGCATCTTCTTTTGAGTGCTATGAAATATTTGCTTGACCACACAAATGCTAATTATTTTGACTTTCTTGGCATTAATTTGTGAAACTTTTACGGGGGATTTGAGTCTCAATTTTGACAGAGATTGTGATTTTTTAACCAGAGAGATGGAAATGATTCCTGATTGTAGAAACCCTTTTTCTAATCTGGGATGTAAATTCTGTAGGACATATTGGCTTGAGATATCAATATAACTGGCAGCTTTTGATTGAACATGTTCTTCGGGATTTGTCATGCACATGAATCTTGATCGAACACTTGAGTCTTTGTGTAAATGGGATTGCTATTGTAGTGATAAACCATTGCTTTTTTAAATTGTCTTCTAATTTTTTTATATTGCTTTGGAAGGGCTGCAGATAACTATTTTAAGGAGGCAAAGCAGAAGCTTGCATTCCTAAATTCTATCATATACAGCAATATTTCATATGCTCACTGGTTAGTATTGTTCCATGGAGATAAGCCATTCTTGGTTAGGATTGTTGTATGAAGAAATGAAGCTAGCAGGATTGAAGCCATACAGAGCTGCCTATCATTGCCTAATGACTTCACTTTTGTTGAGGGCAACTGTTGTTGAAGAATACATTTTTTTGCAGAATATTGATTGTCTGCAAGGAAATTGTAACTGATGATTTGATGGTTGATATGGGAACAGCAGTTTACTGGTCCAAGTGCCTGCGGAAGATAGAGAGATCTGGTGGATAACTCACAGATATGGGAACAGCAGTTCTCTGGTCCAAGTGCCCTGTGGAAGATAGAGAAATCTGGTGGAGAACTCACAGAAGCCATGCAGAGTATTTTTCCGCCTGCCTGGAATTCACACGTGATTTCTCTAATAGAATCTGCTCAGAAATAATAGTGAATCTGACCCATCTTATGATAGTGATATAGCATCTGACAGTGATGATGATGATGGCATTCCAAGTTAATTGGAAACATGTCACTGGATGATTCAACTTTCATGGACAGCTAAAAGGGGTGGCATTATCAAGTTAATGGCATCAATTGATATATGCTTCCAGCTCCCTTGAAGGTATGTTCTCGCTTGGTGCGACTTTGATGTGATATTTTCATGGGAATATTGTTCTTTCATTTCTTAGTTTGCAAGCTTGGGAAAAACTGGGGTTGCTTTGATTCAACTCACTCTCAGTATGTCATTGTAGTATTCAGATAGAACTAGAGGTGTGCATTATTCAGTTTGAACCGAATAAACCGACTGAACTGAAACCGAATAACCAATTCAGTTCTAGACTGAATGCACAGCCCTAGATAGAACAGGAGCGTTGCTACAAATCACCACTTCAATAGCGCCCGCCCACCAACAACAACCCGCGTGCAACAAAAAAATAAAAATAAAATCTTGCATTGGCACTACTTGAAATGGGCGACATGCAATGGCTGATGGCAGAACTTAAATTGGAGATGTTCAGCATTATCCAATATAAATGACTTGGAACATTTGGCTTTTGTTTGAATTTAACACTTCTCCTCTTCTTCACTGCAGCCAAATGTAGGTAGAACACATCTTCTGAACATCGAGGGCCAAGTGTTCCAGAACTTGTCCCTTTGGCACCTGACAGTACAGTGTGTTGCTGCAAATTGCTCTAGGATCGTTGCTTTGTATATTAAATTCTTTTGCAAGGTGGTGCTGGTGTTGGATATTATTGTTGCTGCATCTATTTTTTCTAGTCTAGCGAGAACAAAACTTGAACAATTTAGTTAGTGTAATCGTGGTTTTGGCATGCCTTAATGTTATCTGACAATTTTCAGAAATAAAGTTTTGTTGCCATCGCAATATATCACCGGTGAAGTACACTAATGAAGTATACAGGTTTTCCATTATGAGTCGAACATGTGCTCCTCTTACCTCTCATATTGTTGTAGCCATCTGGTAATTATGTTTTCATCTTTGTTTTATGTACGATGCATGCCATGACTGTTGCATACCAGTGGCTCACAGTAGGTTCACTGCTCAACAGGCGAAGATTCTCTGGGTTTAGTACCTGGCAGGTTCTGATTAATGTTGCTGCACCATCTTAATTGAGGAGCTCTGCAGATGATCTCACTGCAGTGATGACAGAACTATCTATAATCTTTAATTCTTTTTGTAACAGATGTAGATGTGGAGTTACTTTGCTGTTAATTAAATACTCCAGAGAGTCAGAAGGGCCTTCTTCCTCCTTCCCTGCTCATTCAACCTGCTAAGATTTGAAATGGCTGCTGTCCATGGTATGATAAAGGCATTGCATGACCGTGTTGTGGGAGTGATTGTATAATTTTTCATGACAAGTCAACATGAGAGCCTTAAGATTTGAATGAAAATTTTTCTTCAACTCACCATTTGAAATGAAGGAAGCAAACTGGTCGGAAGAATTTCAAAGGTTACGTTTGGCTTTGGTGTTTATGGGCTAACACACAACGGTGTGGACTGAATTTTTTTTCTGCATTTGGTGTCTGCGGGAATGAAGCGCAAACCAAATTTCAGGTCAAAATTGGCCATGAAAACATAAATTGAATGCTTCTTCTGCCGATAAATATCATCCAGTTGGAGATTTGACTTCACCCATTTAAGAAGAAGTCGTCTTCTCTAATCAATTCCTTTTGTAATTTTCTATTCCCTCACCATTTAATCCTCTTTTGTTTTATTTTTTTTTCTAAAAAAAATTCCCTTGAATTAACTGGCTCCTCCTTAAATCTCTCCATGGATTACAAGCGATGATGAGCACATGGCTCCTTCAAATGCGTAAAATAATTGCAAATAATTATTAAACTAATAATGCGTTAATATCCCTCATTAAAGCTTGACTTAATGATCGAGTAATGAGAGCCGCGCCACCAAGTCAAATCCAAAGATGTTAAGGCATTGAATTGGATCCATATGAAGGAGTTAAATCGTGAAGGATGGTGCTATAAATTTTAGTTTAAAAAACGCATCTAATTTCTCCGGCTCAGTGCATTTGGTTCCTTGATTCGATAGTCACAATTAAGAGGGGCTTTAATGCACCAATAACTCGTTTCAACAATTGACCAAGCCTCTTGTTATACGAATGAGATGAGATTGTTATTGATCCCATAAAAATTAAACATATGATTAGCGAAGATATGAAATTAATTATGTGCAGAGAGAAGAAAGGAGCAGGGTCAACCCATTAAGATGGATATCACATGTGTTGGATGAAACAAGAGGAGGACATTCAATTAATGTGAAGCTTATCATGGCGATTCATGGCGATAGCATAGCACTAGAGATTTGAGGAGAGAGACAAGGACGAAAGAGTTGCCAAGCCACACGGCGCACCCATTCATTCAATTGCCAAGTAAATGCCATTGAATCTGTTCAAGACACGCCCCCATTTATTAAGATTACCAGATAAACATTTAATTCCATTTACTTGCTACCAACAAGTTTTCCTTCTCTTTCTCTCTTTCGTTCCATCCAAAAGTAAAATAAAATAAGAGTAATAGAAATTAATAAATCCAAAAGAAAATGAAAATTATAGGGTCAAACGACCCATAATTCACGAGTCGTGGCAGGGCCCAATCAACCCAATTACTAGAGCCCAACCAATTTCTTCGCTACCGTGACCAAATTCCATTTTGCAGCCCACCAAACCTTGGCTCAATTGGTTCAGTGTTCTCAACAAGTCAAAGACTTCTTGGTCCATCCCATGTTTTACATATTCTTTATTTCGGTTTTTTCTTGATAAATAGCTATCTTTTTCTTTTTTCTGGTTTTTCTATATATTTCGAAAATGAATGATTTTTTTTCCAACTCTCTGACCTCAATTTACATGCTTTGTTGCAGCCCTAATTGAATCCCACCTTCCACTGCTACTGCTGCTACATTAAACAAGATATAAGAGAAACAAAACAAGAGAGCGGCATCAGGTGCAATTAAACTATCTGTTTTGTATTAAAGAAAAAGCCATCCCCCTCCCTCAAATCCTCGTCTTATATAATGGAGCTGGAGGAGCTGCACCACCACCACCTCCGAGCCGCAGCTTTGTTTCTGTTGCAGGAGGTCTCCCACCTCCTTCTCCGACAAGGAGCTCCGCTTCTCCACCAAGTCCTGGTCCATCGAAAGGTTTCATCATAGCACTCGATTCTTCTGTAACTCTCCCTTTCCTCGAGTTTGTTTTTGTCATCGTATGTATTGACATGTTATGCCCGTGGCCCTCTTCAGAGGAGAGAGAGAAAGGAAGATGAGCAGGAACCACGGTAAGGGCCCGAAGCTGGACCTGAAGCTGAACCTATCGCCGCCGCCGCGGAGGGGGAGCACATCGGGGACGGTGGAGGACGACGGCGGGTCTCTAAACGGGTCGTTGTCGTCATCGCCGCCGAGCTCCTGCGTATCGTCGTGCTCCAACAGCCCCGAGGCAACGTCAATGGTGCTGGCCGGGTGCTCGCGGTGCCTCATGTACGTCATGCTGTCGGAGGAGGATCCCAGATGCCCCAAGTGCAAGAATCCGGTGCTCCTCGACTTACTCCAGGGCGACACAAGCAGCCACGGCAAGAAGAACAGAAAGGACTAAACTGAGTGCTCCCGGGATTTCCTCCTCGACTTCCTTAATTGACGATGACTAGTTGTGTATCAGCCGGCCCTTTAGGCTTGGGTCCTCGTAGTTCCTCTATCGCCCTGACGTCCTTGCTCCTCCTTTCTCTTTTGCAGGACCAAAAAAGTGAGCTTAATTGTATCATCATCATCTCGCTCATATGCAAAGGAGGAATTCTGTCTCTGTATCTTAATAACTTAATTAGCAGCCCAACAAGAAGATGATGACTTACATGGGTAATTAGCCAAGCATAGGAAACCGTTAATATGCAAATGAATGCGCAGAGTAATTGATACGGTTGAGGATAATTAAGGAGACTACGTCAGGTGATAAATACAAATAAATACAAATTTATTCTGAGTCCCATAACCACCATTCCCCATTTCCTGCCTTTTTATCTCTTCCCCTCAAAACAATCCAACATTCATATCTCCACTTAATGCATCGCCGTGACTGTTGACAAGCTAGACCAAGACGCACCGCCACCTCTCCTGCAACCCTCGAGATTCTCTCTTTTTTCTTTCTTTTTGTTCTTAAATTTCAATACATATATATACATATCTAAGTATAGCAATATTGGCTGCCAAAGAGGTCGAGATAGAAAGAAATCTAACATCGCCGAGCCATGCCTCAAGCGGAACCAAAAACAATGCAGGGAAAAAACTAAATGGCAGTTGTCAAACTCATAAAAGTAGATGACAAGCAGTTGTCAAACACCACAACAGAAGTAGATGGTATCAAAACTTCAATATTGTTCTGACAGTGTCTTAATAAGCATCCAACAAACACCAAGATTGAAATTGGCAACATGTGCCAATGACATGCAATTGGAGGACATCCCTTTCAATTTGAGAGCATCTTTCTAACCGCAAACACATAAATGAAAGAAGCGAGAAAAACACTTTCAAACAGCCTTGCTTTTCTGATCGTTAAGCAATACACATATTCTACTCTGAACAAGAAAAGCGAATCAGGGTATCCAATGCACAACTCATTACAGAACACTTGTTTACCAATCATCCTCCAAAGATCACCACAAAACAGATTACAGCATGCCATCATTTTATAATGTGGCAATGTAACGCATTGATTGCCACCAAAATTTCAGATAACCAGTTGCAACATAGAGGAAACAGAAATTTCCAATCACCATTGTGATCCTTTTGCTCTTCCTCTATTCTTCCGTGTTACATGAGACAACACTTCAATAAACCAATGGATACTTGTGTCACTGCAATTGTGGACCCATATCCAGAAGCTAACATGTGATGAACATGAGATCATTCATTGATATTCGATCACTTGATCATTCTATGATTTGCTAATAGGTGAATGAATCAGAAGCTCTCAAAGCCCTGAACAACACTGAAGAAAAGTTCCGGCTAACCTTCAACAACAAAACAACTTATCATATTTCACAATCATATCCAAAAGAAATATGGGAAAATTTCAACCCAAGATCATTTTGTTTTCCCACTACCTGCTCAGATTTAACAAAGACCTTTTCTCCCAGATAGAAGACATAAAACCAAATGGAAGTTCTAAAAAAGAAATTACAGCAAAAAAGGAAAGACTCGAGAGGCTAACAGAAAAAAGCTAAAACATGTAAGCAAATGCTCGGATGTTTATCCAGAATACCATCTGGAATGACATATGAATAGAAAATCACCATTCCATTTACCTGATCAGAGATGGTTAGCTGAAAGATGAACCTAACATTAGCATGTAACTATAGCACTGCAAGAATTGGGATCCTATGCAGCCCAAGGAAAACAAACAGCAACAGAATCAAAGAGTCTTCTCTGGCATCATTTGATCACATTCTCCCCAACCACTGCTGCTCCTAATGTACCTGTCTACAATACCAAATTCCCGATTTTGTTGAAGCCGCTTAGCATAGTTCTCAGTTGATATTGGACCCTTTTTCATGCGCCTGAAGTAAATAATCTCCCATGGCCACAAGCGAGCAGCACCAAAATATCTATCAATGGACAAGCTGCTCATTTCAGTTTCATCAGGTGCTACCAGTCCATAGTGTCGTAAAGCCATAATCAAATCTTGTGATGTAACCCTTGAAGAATTGATCGCCAAAGCCCCATTGAGTTTCCATGCAGAAGATCCAAGCACATTATTCATCTCAAAGGCAGTGTCAGAGAACTTGCTGGAACTATCTGCACCATCTTTATGTGGCTCAGTAGAAGACTTGTGCTCCTCCTGCTCACAACTAGTTGCAGAATATTGTGCAGCAACACCATTATTGCCCACGGGAAAACCCTCAAAGTTGCTATCCAACTTGACCAAATCTAAAGCAATTTCATCTTTAGATGTCAGTATTGTACCTCCGGGATCAGGTTTTCCCATATTGGAATGAGACGGACGCATGTTGTCTGGGCTTAATACATTTTCTGACTTGTTATTTGGAGAAGCACTCCCAGATACATCAACAGGCTCACCTTTTCCAGGAAGAGCTGAGATCTGATCTAATGAAACAGAAAGTGATGGAAAACTATGAAAACTAGATTTTGATTTTGAGTTGGAACTCACCGATCTGGACGGTGATGATTTGGATGCAGATCTTGAACGAGAATTTGCTGAGCCATAAGATTTGGACTTTGACCTTGAACTGCGACTGGCCTCAGAAGCAGATCTCACAGATTGTGAATTTGACCTTGGACTAGCTGTAGAAGAATCAGAAGAAGAAGACAAAGACTCCGATCTCCTTGCTTTTCCTTTCTTTTGCATTTTCCTTGAAGAATCATGCTTTTGCTTCATTTCTTTTGGATTTTGAAACTCTACTCTAAGCTTGTGCTTGAGAGTTTCCTTGCTTCCAAGAGGACACTTGCTTCTGCTGCCCTGTCTAACCTTTATGGTACGGAAGTCCTCTCTATCCCTACCACGTCGCGTAGGTATCAAAGGATTTTTACCCTTATATGTCCTTCCCCATGAATTGGATCTGAACCTCTTCACCCTTCCTACACCCCTAACCCAGGAATTTATTTCTACTCTCCTATGGCTAAAATTACTGGTCCTCTCCCGTTTACGATCTCCTTGGGTGCAATTTTGTGCCTTATGACCAACAAGTCCACAATTGTAGCAAGCAAACTGGGATTTTGGTTTTACAAGGTGCCTATCCGCAAACTGTTCTCTTTGCCATTTCTCCTGAAGGCTCCCATGGTCCGGTGAGCCAAATGAGCTGTCAAACTTATTTTTGTCCTTCTCCTCACTTCCATCTAAGCCACTGTAGGGTTCATAACGGTCAAAGTCTATGCTATTCCCCAAATCATAACCTGTTAATGCATCACCAAGTGGCTCACCCCACCTACCATTTTCCGAAGGATCATGTTCAGTGGAAGCGCCCTCATTCATCAATGCAACCTTTGAACTCAGGCATTTTCCTTCACCAGGGTCATGAATATAATCACCGCTATTACCAGCCTCCCTCTGAAACGAATTGTCATCAGAGTGGTTCCTTTTGTGATTAGGAGTCCCAATATTTGAGGTGCCAATTTGAAAATCCCTTTGCTCTTGGGAACCTCCAACCCTATCATAGTCTTCCTTGAATCTCTTTAGAGGAGGTTCATAGACTTTAGTACTCCTGAAATTCTTTTGAAAAGGTCCAGGCTGTTTATTTGACCAACTAAGAGATATTTGCTCTCCACATACAATCTTGCCCCTTAGTGCCAGAAGAGCTCTCTCAGCATTTTCTCGAACAGAATAAACCACAAACCCATATCCATCTTTCAACTTTATATTGCACCTTCCAAACCTCCCGAAAGCTCGTTCAAGATCTTCTCGCTGAACATGAGAGGAAAGGTGCCCCACATACAAAGACATCTGTAGAAGGACATATTAATGGTCATGCAGCGTGTATTACAAGACCTGATGCCAGAATTTATGTAGCAGGCAGTAAAAGCATTTATATAAAGTGGTGCACTGCCAATAAAAATAAGGATAAATTTACTAGGGTAAATACAAAAGCACAGAAATATGCCACGTGCTGCAAACAAACTGAGAACTATTAGTGCAATATTTCCCTTGTTTTATGATGTCAAGCCGAAATAAAAAAAGGACAATGATAACTTAAGTTCCTTGTTACATTCTACTCTCAAAGTCAAAGAAAAAAACGAGAAATACTGCCTAATATAATTTCCCGATGGACAGAAATACCAAATGCTTCCCAAAAGAAAGAAATACCACATGAGAGTGTCATGCGCAATAATGATTACACTAACACACAGGTTACCTGCTGTCTTAAAATACAGCAAAAGGTTTACTCATCTTATTTACTGAAAGAAAAACAGTAACGGATACAGGTCCATATTCATGAAACAAAGTTAGAGAAGGTGATGAATGACCAGCAGCATTGGAGACAATCATAACCTCTTGCTGAACACCACTGCGCCAGAGGTTCTTACAGAATTTTAAAGCCAACATCAAGTTAGAACCAGCACAGCTACAAAACAACATAGAGAATAATTATGATGTTCTAATTTGCGTTGTGCTTATTATTAGGTATCATCTGTCTGATTCAACAAAGGTGCACTTTGATTTGCAAAATTTTTAAAAAGACATATTTTCGCCCAAAGCAAAACAAATATTGGGTAACAACAAATATGATTCTTTAAACCCTAGCATGAACCTGAAACACATCAGCACAAACGCACCAAAGCATCGCAAATCGGGCAACAACAAAACCTGCCAGTCCGCATCACTTCAAAATCACATTCCATTTCCAAACTCATTGAGCGAGATCTATTCGTAGAGTTAAACATCAACAACGGCTAATAAGTGCGAAATAAATTCAAAGAAGCATCGCCACAGTTCGCCAAATGGATAGAATCCTTCGGTTTCGAGATGTTAAGCTCGAATCCACAAAAATCCCTACTGATGCAATCAACGAAAGACCTAATAATCTCTGCCGATCAACGAAGGGCAGAGAAAGAAAACGGAATCGAAATCAGTACCTCAGAGATCAAATCGCCGCTGACTGATGAATCCCTTCGAGACCCTAGAAACTGCAGCGAATGAGGCGGAAAACCAAAACCCCTGCCCTCTCCTCTCCGCCCCACTGCTTGTCGCCGGTTCCTCTTTCCCTCTTCAATAAAAGCCCCTTCCGGGCACCGGCTTTGTGTGATTCTTCCACACCAGAAAGAATCGTATAAATATACGTCTCGGGATAGGTTTCATATCATCAAGTGCCTCGAGAACGATAACATTGCGATGAGAGCATCCGGATCGGTTGATCGTGATCAAACGTCTTGGGATCAGGTATGAGGCGGTGGAAAAAAGTCTTTCAGTATTTAATTATTTAAAAATGACTATTTAAAAATTACTTTACTCACTTTTAATTCAAAAGTAAAAAATTAAATTAAATTTTATTTTCATATTTTTTTTATCCGGAATAATTTTTAAAAAAAATTTAATAATATTTTGAACCATAATAATATTAATATTTTTACATATATAATAATAGTATATTTTTTATAAAAAAATATTTATAAAAATTTCAAAAAATATATTTTATATATTAAAAAAATGATATTTTTGAAAATATACTTATCTTTAATTAAATAATAAAAAAATAACTTTCGACTTTTTTTTAAAAAAAAATAAAACTAAAAAAAAATTATTTATTTATTTTTTACAGCCAAATAATCTCTGAAATGAAGTGCTGGCGCACGGGCTCGACATGTGTCACTGTTAAGAAGAGAATTTACTAACAAAAAAAAAAATTTCTGTCAAAACAGAGAACCGCCCGGTTATGCAGATAGAAATCCGAGTCGGAAAAGGACTGACTCGGACAAGGACTTCCGGCCCAAATCGGAGTCGGACGGAGGAAGAATCGTCTATATAAATAAAGAGCCTTCTTCTTTTTCTTCTCAAGCAAACAATACAGAAAAACTCATGGCCGGCCTCGATCAAGTGGCGCTGGTGCGTTCCGTCTGGGACCATAACCTAGAACATGAAATCTGCATTATTGCAGACCTTATGGGCACATTCCGTTTCGCAGCCTTCGACACCGAGTTCCCCGGTGTTGTCTACCCGTCCGACCACCAGCACTTCAATCTCACAGCCGAGGAACGTTATTCCAACATGAAGCAGAACGTCAACGATCTCCACCTCATCCAGGTGGGCCTCGCCTTCTGCGACGAGGACGGCCGCCTCCCCCGCCTCGACGAGAACAGCACCATCGGCGTTGTCTGGGAGTTCAACCTCTTGGACTTCGACGTCAACACTGACCTCCACAACCTGGATTCAATCAAACTCCTCGAGTCGAGCGGCATCGACTTCCAGAAGAACAGAAGGCGAGGCATCAGCTCCTGCAAGTTAGCTTATCTGTTGGTTCAGTATGAGATCGTCGGGACTTGGCAACACATTAGCTGGGTCACCTTCCATGGCGCCTACGACTTTGCGTTCATGGTCAAGATTTTGATGACCACCGTTCATGGATTGGGCGACCTCCAGGAATTGCCCGAGACGTTGGAGGAGTTCTTGATGTGGGTCACGTTCTACTTTGGGGATTGGTGCGACATGAAGCACATCATAAACCACTGCGAGGGACTGCATGGAGGTCTGGAGCGGGTGGCCAAGGCGCTGCAGGTAGAGAGGGAAGCAGGGAACAGCCACACGGCTGGTTCAGACAGCCTGTTGACGTTACAGGCCTTCTTGAAGATGAAGGACACCTTCTTCGAAGAGGATAGATGGCAGAATCATAAGCACTTGTTGCACGGCATGGAGCCCTAGACAGAATCTATGTATCAATTTTGCTTGTTATTTAGATGTACATTCTCAGGTCTTGTATACAAGATCCTTCCTCAGGGATTATGCTCTTCTGTAAACAAACACTTGCATTGTTTACAGAACGAAAACAAAGATATTGATGTGATCTTTATACATGTCTTTTGAGTTTTTTGTTACAATTACCTGTCAATAAATATGAACTCAGTTACAAAAGTCTACACCACTGACATAGCAATGCTACTGCTCTACTATCATCAAAGTTCAAGTCAAATCATGCCTAGTCCACAAGAAGAGGGAATCAATCTTGGGGGATGACAGAACTTCCAGAAATCCTGGAAGGGCTAAATTGCTCCACGTTCCTGTTCTCCAAGTAAAAACGAGAGAAAAAGAAGAGTCCCTCCATTTTCTTCATACATCAACACATCATTCTGACAGACAGATGAATAACTCGGAACGCGAGTGATTGCAAAAGGCAGCAAAAAATGGGTTGGTGAAGGAAAAACCCAGATTCCAAGCATTCAGTTTAGAATGGAAAAGTAGAAGAAAACACAAAAGCTATGAACCATCTCCCAAGCAGGCCATTGTTGGAGGGGAAGATAAAATCTTCTGAGCCATTATGGCAATATCATAAACGGTCAGCTCATCTAATATCTGTAGAAAGTGCTCAACAGGTTTCCTGTGAAACAATCAAAATATTTATATATTAATCTTGCAATTTAAATCCCACAGGAAAAAAAAAGTTATCCCAATTAATAGCTTACCTGCATCCACATGTTAATATTTGCATCCCAATGTCCTCTGTAACAATCACCTTGACCATAGTGATAGGAGAGGTTTTACTGATATGCCTTGAGGTTCAAATTTCAAAAAGTTTAAGCTGCAAAGAATTTTCAATTACCCTTGATTCAAGATTTGTAAGATCTGCTGATTTTGTAGCATTTTTGGCTTGACTAAGTTCAATCTGAGTCACTGGCAACAATGCAAATGGATTAGTGACAACAAGATTGTTGGTCAACACATACACTTTGAGGTTTGGTGAGTAAAATGTATCGTACCTTGGCCAGGGTTTGTGATAGCTAGTAGTTCATCGGCTGCTAAATTTACTGCTTTCTTGACAAAATCAGATCTGTCATTATTTGTACACGGCAGCAAGTCCACAAAAACCAATGTCACGGCTCAAAGATCAGAAAATATACTGCACTAATATAGCTCAACAAGTAGATTCCTTTTTCTTAATCAGATGCATTACGAGATAAATATAGCTGAATAATGGATCTGTCCTGATATTACATCCTGTCATCAATAGGAAGATGGGAAAGTCCATTCCCTTCTCTTTCTGTTCGTGTCATCTTTTTAAAGTTGCACTTTGAAATTTGTGATCCATAATGACATGGCAGACAATTGTCAGGAAGATTATGAAGGTTAGTCTTGAGACTACCTGAAGCTTCACCCATGATCTGGGTTTCATAACAGTAGAGCCAAGTGAAGAAGATCTATAAATGCAAAGATAGTGGTAAGATTCATTAACATGTGAACTAAGAAAACTTACAGTGGTCAAAAGGATGCCAAAAAGGTCAGTGTCATTCCATACACTGCTAAATGCTGAAAAGGATTGCACCTCCTGGTACTTATTCAGGACCCTTAGATCTGCAGAAGCCAAAATATGAGTTATTACATTCAACCATAGTGGGCCTGGTCCAGAATCCCATATACCATTCCATGAACGGTAAACACAACATCAGCACACTGAAAAGTTGCTCGGAATCAATGTTGATCACCAGAATGGTTGGGAGAATTTGTGGTTACTATTATGCTCATAAACCTAGAAGAACTGATTGTACTAAAACCCTTATTTACACGAAGACCCTCTCAAAACTCTTTGATTTATGTTCAAGGACATTGTAGATAGGCTATAATATTTGTTGCAGACAAGTATCTTGCAGTTTATCGCAACATGCAAAAAAAAATTATTACTTTCGTTTATTGAAAAATTAGCACTAAACGTGGCAGCAGAAGAATGTGAAATAACAAACTATTCGTGCAAAGCACAAGAATTGGTTTAAGTTCAGCAACTCACAAAGCCGAGAATGCATTCCCTTCCCAGGATCCCCAACAGAGAATGAACCACCACCACCCAGAAGAGTGATAAGGACAAGGGTTATTTGGGTGAAAGAATATTAAAATTGCAATCCCGCAATTAATCAGAAAAAAGAAGAGGTCTGATTGTTGATATTATAACCTGTAACACAGTCAGGACTGTGGCATCTTTTTCTTGACGCGAACCACCCGGAACTTCAAAAACCAAGACGACATGCGTCTTCTACTAGAAATAAAAGATCAGACAGAATACAGAGTTATGCAGACCAATAACAACAAGCATCAGGTATGTCACATTACCTCTGAGTCTACTGTATGCCAGATATCACCAACAAAATAAGTAGACTTTGGCACCACCAAAGGAAGACCACCTTGTAAGACAAACAAATGATGTTTAAGTGGTCATGGTCTATACCATAGGCTGAAAAAACCGTGCAATTGGCAGTATAGTTATCCTGCAGTATAGTTATCCTGTAAGTACAGAGTCTTCAGTAATACATACAAGATCAAATTCAAGAGCAACATAACAATGCAACCAATGCTTTCCCTTTTTGAATTTAAAGGTTAAAAAACACTGATTTTCATGCCATATGCTACATCTATGAAATAACTGATAAAACTTCAAATGAAGGCCAAATCATCTATTCTGTCCAGTGTAGCCAGCAGGATGAAGTGACTCCAGCAGAAAATTCTGGGGATCCTTGGTTGCTTCTCCAATCTCTACTTTAAATTTTGCCAACTGCAACACGAATCATTGTGTTTTATAACCAGGAACAAAGATACCAGATGAATAACAATATTGCGGGAATATTAGCAAAGTAATCAGTTAAATAATGCACTAACTTGCTCTTGTACTTCATTTTCAAGGAACAAAGGGTTTGTAATGGAGTCAATAAGCAACTCTATTGCCTCTGGCAAGTATGCCTTTAGAGTGTCCTAACTGTAAGCCATCTGTTTGCGAGAGGCTGATGCACCCACATGGCCTCCAGTCGCCTCAACTTCATGTACAATCTGGAAAAGGCTGCGGTTTCTTGTGCTTTTGAAAGCCATCCACTCCAAAAGATGGGAAATGCCAACAGATTCCTCATTTTCGTATACAGAACCAGAGTCCACAAAAATACCTACACAAGCAGCAGGCCCTGCTCCAAGGCAAAATAAGGAAACTCAACATTGCACTTCCCAAACCAAAATATGTTAGTGATAAAAAACCTTCCTTTGGTGCAAGAAACACATAGGAAAACTAGCTACATAGCAGGGAGTCCTCTGAAGCAATCTTTAGGCCATTTGGAAGCGTTGTGACCCTTGTGGGGAATAGTTCAGCCTGATCAGGGAGAGGAGGAGGGAATTCCAGATCGGGCAGAGGATATAAAAGAGACGGTATTCGCTTGGCATAGCTTCCTTGACCCCATGACTGCTTCATTTGCTAGATGCCGTGCTGCAATACGATCGCCCCGACTGGCTCCGCTCCACAAAAGCTGATACAGAGCAACGAATAAAAACGCAGACAAAAAACAACATCTTTTCTACAGAACATATCTCAACTTCCACTTCCAAACAAACACCTAATCGTGTTGCTCAGAAGAAAGTCAAAACTTTATCGATTACTCAGAAATTGAAGGCACGGAAGCGACAGAAACATGAGTGGGAGGTCTGAGGGCGGGAGATGGATTAACCTTTCGAAGCAATGAAGAAGCCCGCGAACGAAACATGGCTCACGAAACCCTAAATCTCCGAATTCTCCTCCCCCTTTCGTCTCTTCTTCTTCGCTTCGCTTCTAGGGTTTCAATGGCCATCTTTCGCGGCTTTTTCTTCCTCGCCAGACGAGTATATTACGAAATTATGCCCTCCCGTAAAGGTTTGGGCGAGCTTTGAATTCTGGGCTGGGCCCTTGTTGTCCACCTTACGGGCCGGGCTACTTGAGATTTCACTTGTGGCCCAACATTTTAGTTGTCGATAGCCTTCGCGGTTGAGCTGTAGTAATTTGGGAGCAACAGAGATTTTGTTTACAGCTCTAACATATCGAATTCCCAAAAAAAGAATTTAAGATTCAAAATTAAATTTAAATTATATTTTATCCGGCCGCTTGGAGAATAAAACCAAGATTAAGATAATTGTCCGTTTGTGGCTCTTTCTCTTTCTATCGTTATCGAGAGGAGCAGAAAGAAGTTCATATATACATGCATCGTCACCAAACGGGTCGCATAATAAATCGTAGCTTGTCGGCTTCGTCTTCGTCGATCACGATCGTCTTTATTTCTTCAACAAACGACAACATACTCCACTGGTTCACGTCTTCAAAACTGAGCATAAAATATGAAAATTGTCCCAACTAACATCCTCAAATCAAGCGCATCCCCTCGCTACTCGACAACATTCAGCCGGTTTTAGTCCTTAAAGCGTGAAGATTATTGTACTAATCCATGGTTTTCTAGAGCCTGAACACGAGTCTTGGTGTCCCGCTCTTGAAATTAATTATGTTTTCCGAGTAGAGTGGTGCGATTAATGGGGTTATATTAACCTGTAAACAGTCAACTCGGCATGTGCAAGACACAACAAGACACGTTCGTTGGAGAGAGATTATTATCTTAGATGATCAAAAGTAGTTGTTGTTTATGATTAGGTTAAGCGATGGTCGAAGAATGAATAGAGAGGAATATCTCTCATGCTAAGGCATGAGTGTTAAGTACGAAGTATTTCGAGAGGGCAATTAATGGACCCTACAATTCGATTTTATTCCGATACGACTAGTGATCTTATTGGTGATCCCTTCGATTTAATTTTGTTGAATTACGAATGGATGATTTTCTCTGGATTTTCACATAGGATCTCTAATTCAATTAAATCTGAGCGGTCCGAGGTGTGACTCGTCTCCAAGCTCTGCAGCTCGGGAAGCAGAGGAACTCCAGGAAAGTGAAGGAAACGATCGATTTTCTCATCACGCAACGATTGCGCCTTTTTATAATAAAAATGCACGGGGACTTGCGTGCAAAAAAAACAAAAATGCTGATAACACGATATTTGCTTTCTACGAGTGCAACAGTTCCCTTGTTTTCTGCTCTTCTCTACCATCGGTGTGCTTTTTCCGTTGTTTTTCTTCAGTTTTTGCAATCAAACCCTTCTCAGCTTTCAAAATTCCACTCCGAGGCATTGCATGAAATGCACATTACTAAACATTAAACAACCCTTTCTACAAGTCGAGGACTAGCGAAGAAATTACAACTTCTTGGTTGGGTTAAAGTGCACAATATTAAAAAAAACATAAAAGGTAAGCGATGAATTTTTCTTACGAGTCACAAGGTCACAAAACAAAAAAAGAGAGATGAGATGAGAGAGATGCCCGTGGAGACAGCAGAAGATGACAGCAGCCACTGCCTTTCATCATCTCCCTCACCAAACTCCAAGGACACTGCGAGTTCTAAACAGGACTCTACGCAAAGCCATGAATGAAATTTCTCGTGTCCAAAAGATTCAAAATGCCTTCTTCAAAACCCCCCCCAAAAAAAAACTTCACCTCCCTTTTTTTAACAACACAATTCATTCAATTTGAGGTATTTTTTGAATTAAATTAAATAGACGCCCACCAGCTTTGCATTCATTGCTCACATGAATGACTGTCCCCACACCAACCATGTTCCCTCGCTCTCCTCTTCCCTTCCCTTCTGGGTCACCTCCTCCCCTTTCAAAAGACTAAAACACCTTCACCACCCCAAAGTAGCACCCCTAAACCTAATCCCACCTTTCCATTTAATACTACAACAACATCCTTCACATTATATGTAACATCATCTCCTCATCTTCTATCCTCCCTCCTCTTTACTCAAAGGCTGAAATATAGAGAGAGAGAGAGAGAGAGACCACTCATGGGAAGAAAGCTAGGGTTGGCTTCTCTCTTCTTTAGGGTCAGAGAAGGAGGTGGTGTGTCTTCTCCTCCTCCTTCTTCCTCTTCTTTTTCTGCCTCTTCTTCTTGGCCTTGGCCTTCTTGCAAGCACCCCAGGACACACTCTTTCCGGGCAGCTGGGGATAGCGGTGGCAATGACATCTTCAAGACGGTGAACTCGGTCTACTTCGACTCAACGGATTCATGCTTCACCAACACGTCGGAGGATTACTCCGAGAGCTTCTCGACGGCCTCTGAGGACTCCGGCGGCGAGTCGTCGGAGATGGTCATTCGCGGTCTCCGGTCGGACCGTCTCTTCTTCGAGCCCGGAAGCGGGACGAGCTCAATATTGGAGGAAGCCAAAGGAAATGATGAGATCGGGCCGCCGTTCAAGGAGAGCGTGGCGATGGCGATGGAGTCTGATGACCCGTACCGCGACTTCCGGGTGTCGATGGAGGAGATGGTGGCGGCGCAGGGGGTGAGGGACTGGCCGCGCTTGGAGGAGCTATTGGTTTGGTATCTGAGGGTGAACGGTAAGAAGACACATGGGTTCATTCTCGGAGCTTTTGTGGATTTGCTCGTGGGGATCGCTTCTTCTCCGGCTGCTTCTTCCAAATCTTTTCTAGAGGGGAAAGCTCCTTCTTCTCATTGTTCTTCTTCTTCTTCGTTGAGGTTTGAGATCGAGGAGGTTGGGGATGAAGAAGATGAACATGGCGGTGAGTCGTGATGATGCATTTGATCCAAATGGTCTGTTTTTGTCCGATTATTACAGTGAGATATTAATGTAAAGGTGTAGGAATTTATGATAGTAACCAGAGAAATGGTCTCATCTTTCTTTTTTTTTTTTTTTTTTTTTTTATATAGTTGCAGCCTAGCTTGCAGGATTGCTTGCGCGCCTGCGAGTGCATACGTGCCAGCAACGTGGACGATGGTTAACTTGTTTAAACTTTATTTAAGTCCTCGTCGTGTTGTCTTTCAATGGTGCACGTGGTAGCTTCTAGTGAATTAGATTAACTCATTAATTAGCGATTCTCGACGGCTATCGGTTTGTCTAAAGAATCGGAGAATATCGACCTAAAAACAGAACAGATTGCGCTCACAAAGCATAACCAAACCGGATTAAAACAAATCAATTCTTCACTTGCACACGAGACTGGTTGTTAGGGAAAAATATAAGAACACGAAAGATTCTGATGAAGATAATTGTAATTATTGTGTTGAAAAGAAATTAATGGATGGAATCGAGTAAGAAAATGCTCGGTCGCGGAGCCAGATTCTTGTTGTCTAGTGGTTCGGGAGAGAGAGCACTGCGTAGGTGTATGCGCCGACACGGCGAAGCTTCTAAGCTTCTCAATAATAATAAGAAACCAAATCTATCGTTTTGCACACAGATTGCATCTAACATCGATGTGGTGTAGCAAGCCAAGTTTGACATTGGAGGACTAGTCTCGCTCAGTACAATTCTGACTCGTCAATCGTCATCTACGAGGCATTTATTGTGACATTTTCTGCAATGAGATTGAAATGCAACAATCAACAGCAAATGGAAGGAAAAAATCACAGGGATCTTGTTTGGAGGAGCGTTTGCCCGTCTATTTAATTCGCGAATTCAGTGCTTCTCTCTCCCTCGGGATGCTTTGTGCAGCGCGCGAGTTCTCTCTTTCAAAATGGCCCTTCATTTCACACCTCCATCGGTCAAAGTGGTCCGTTGAATCATTCGACGAACGGATGGATGGGATGCGGTTCGTCTTTATGAACCTGGCAGCTTCATTTAACGGAGCATCCCTTTTATCAATCTCGCATGAGCTCCGGCTTTGGGCTGTCCAGGTGTGATGCTGGCTTCAAAAGCTTGGGTTTAGGGCCAAATGACCAATTAATACCTCGTATATGAAATATTTTTACTAAGCTTTCAAAGCTCAGTTCGTTAGAGCACTCGTTTGATAAGCAAATTAGCAAAAAATTAAAACTTAAATAAAATGGGATTAGTAAATCAATTTCCTTAACAAGAACATGCATAAATATATATATACATAAATAGTATTGACATGCTTTCACATAATTTTAACAAAAATAAAAATAAAAATAATGCATAGAATTATCACAATTATACATGCTTTTAATCTTTTAAGAAAAAGCATCAAAATCATATGTAAAAGAATCGATAGCCTTCTTGTGACGTAGCGGCGCTAGCTTTCAAAAGATTTATTTGGAATTTATGATAAAAATAAAGAAATTTTACGATTTTTAATGTTGACAAATGGCCGCCAAACCGACCACTAACGAGCGGACCGCATTTTAGCCGTCCGCGTCGTCCGGCTAAATTTTGCGCCATCCGATTTCACGTCCGTCGGTTTGATTTCCGCTCCATCGAAATCGAGAGCGTTCCTTCAAACGAAGACAATTATGCGAAGATCTGACGATTGTGAGAGAATATGTTGCCACACGATCTCCGTTCATTCTGGAATTAGTTTGAGATTAAAACGGCGAACGATATGCTGCGGTTTACGGTTTAATTCAAAGCAGATAATAATTTGCGAAACAAATTAAATTCGAGTTTTGTATTATTTTGTCCGTAATTTCTATCTGAAGTCGGTGCAGGACAAGACAGGGCTCGAGTGCGCTGTACGCTGCTTTCGCTTTTCAGCTGCCGTTGGGTGGTTCGTATTGGACCCGCTCTTAATAAAAGAGTACGTACCTAACACTGTTCGTTGCTCGCTCAACTTCACTAAAATCATCAAATTTATCCAAACATTATGTAATTATATTTTAATGATTTAATCCCCTCTACAGGTTTAAAATTAAAAAAACCCACCCCCCCACTAATATCAATCAGCAAATTGTTATAAAGAACCGACGCGTCGAGTGTTGCGTAAAATGTAATTAATCATCGCGTTTAATTTGACTAATATTCTTCATTTAATTATAACAATAATGATCACAGTTTCTTATTTTCCAATGAAGCCATCAAATTAACAAGTACGCATGCAATGGCCAAGTACACGAGGGGAAATACATAAAAAAGTCTACCAAATATCGATTAATTTCATCCAAGTAATACTGCAACACAGACAACGGTACGAACGCAATGAGTTGCGCAAATGGATCCTCCACGTTTATAGCTAATTAAGGCCCCTCCCATCATCATCACCCATCATCGCACCATCGCATCACACACGCTTTCCGATGCAGAACGAAAACAGCAGCATCGTTAATTCCCACTAATTACCCCCTGAGATCCGACGACAGAATCCAAACGCTTGTCTGTTTCCTTCTCAGTACGCACGTGACGACTCACGTGTCCAATGGTCGCCTGCGGCAGGAGCTCCGGCTGCGCTTGGGAGAAGCAGGGGAAGGCGACGGCGGCGCGAACACACCGTGCCAGATCTCTGCGAAAGCTCGGAGAATAAGAGGATGGTGATGGGGAGCGTTGAGGGAGAGGAACCGATGCAGGAGGTCCTTCAAGTCCTCCAAAGCGTAGATCTCCTTCTCCACGATCATGAGCAGCATGGAGTCCCTGAAGTCCAAGTACGGGTCCTGCGACTCCTTCACCACCGCCACGCTCTCCGAAACCCTTCCCCCGTTCTTCTCCTTCTTCTCCTCCTTCTTCTTCTTGCCCTGCTGGCTATGCCTGCTGCTGCTGCTGCTGCTGGTGCCGGTGCCGGAGCTGGCCTTGGTGATGGGGCTCTCGGAGGTGGACTCGAAGGGGGAGGAGGAGGAAGAGCAAGGGGACAATGGCGGCGCGGGCTTTGGCGACGCCGAAGAGAAGAAAGACGGGAGCTTTGGGCGCCGGCAGCCGCAGCCGACGTCGACGACGACGGGGCTGCGCAATGGGAACTTGTTCTTGGTGGGTGGCATCGAGGAAGACGGAATTGAATAAAAAAGGTAGGATCTTGATGGAGGAGAAGAGTAACAGGGCTTTGCGTAGTCTGGGGGAGAAAAAGTATGGATTTTGCTTTGAGACGAAGAAGGCGCAGGTACAGGAAGAAACGAGAGAGCTTTTGACTTGGACCAATGAGCCACGGCCCGAATAAATTAAACATGAGATAACGTGTGGAAATTTTTTTTTTTGAATTTTTTTTGTTAATTATCTTGGGTTTTCATTAATATGGGATTACAGAGGTGTTAACTGTTAAGTACGGACATAATTATCTGCTTCTTCGAAAGTCGTGGTTTGCATTGATTGACAGGAAGTATTTTCGAAGTAAGCTGCTTTGTTTTGCCAAGTATCTTAACAAAACAATTTCCGAAAAGAAAACAGAATATTTCAGGAAGATATGACAATTGACAAATGGCGTGCTTAAGAAATAGTAAGAAGCTTCAGGAATCATAATCTCACCAGTTATTAACTTGTAAATACTTCGGTTATTGACCTAAATAAACAATCTAATTAGCCCACGCGATTGGCATAACTTCATAATATTCGTCGGAGAAAGCTCAAGTATAAAACTGCAAGCGGAAGCTACATAGAAGCAGCAGACGATCTACCTACGGGTCAATTTCTTGCAACTTTTACATGACCCGTGATCAAATCCATTGCCCATTACTGAAGCAAGTAATTTAAAAACGACGACAAATCAAGATCAGCAGAGAAGATCCAAAGCTGTGACAAGTTTATGCCGGTTTTGTCGGGCAGTCGCCCACAGCTTGTAGTTAAAAATACAACTATTGTGTGGGGTTGCGGAGTAGACCTGCAGCAGGTTAATCTGCTCGCATAAGGTGAATAAATGTTCTGCGAACAAGTGGAGCAATTTTGGATGGATTTTATGGTTGTCTCTGAATTCATGGTCTTCTTCCTGGAAAGGGGAAGCGAGCACGGGAATACTTGAGCAGTTCGCTGGTGTTGGCCATCAAGTGGTTGCAGCATGTCACGAGGGAACCGTGACAAAGAAGACCAATGCCAGGAAACCCATGAATGAACATGCGCAGTAAATCTTCAAGGTTAATTTTTTTCCATCAAATTACTCCGCTGCTGGCTGCTACAGAATAGCGAACCTCTTGCAAACCGGAGGATCTTGAATTCTCAGAGCTTTATCAAATCCTCGAGGTAGGTAAAGGTCACTTCTGATGCAACCTAGATTAAGCCGCCATCGTGGTCTGAGATATAATTCTAGTTGTGTTTAATGGCCTTTGCGTGATTCATACTCCGTTCCTGTTGCATGCTTCATATAGCCAAGCATATTAGAATCTGTCATATATCATCTGAGATATAATTCCAGTTTGTGTTTAATGGCCTTTGAGTGATACATACTCCGTTCCTGTTGCATGCTTCATATAGCCAGGCAATTAGAATCTGTCATATATCAATATCATTTATATCAAGTGAATACGCCAAACAAGCTCACTGGGAGTTCATATCTCTGTGTCTGAATATTGAAACAAAATAAGGACAATACTCTTGTTTCCTGTCATTTTTGAATAAAGTTTGTCATACAGCTGATACACCAGTAGAATTATTTTCCATAGCTGCTACACTAATGCAGTTACTGAAGATGGTGTTGCGAGGGATATGCAGCTAATATCAATAGCAAATGATCTCGGACCTTTCTGAATTATACCCTGGCACTAATCAATGTTGCAACATGGTGTGCAGCCCACATGGATCCAGCCTCTGTGCAACAGAAGGAATGTGTGTGACCCTCCCTCTCGATAGATAAAGCAAGACCAGGCAGCTTTCTTGAAACCTGGAATGAAAATAAAAATATATTTAGTGCCAAGATGTCATGGCCTGTAGCAACTACATGAAGAACTAATTTCTATTTTCTATATATATATATATATTGGTAATTTCTAATTTCTATGATATGATGAGTCAAAAGTATGGATTGCATTCTTAAAAAACAAAAACTGTTATCAAAGTTTTGATTAACCCAAAAAAGCCACTTATAGTATTCTAATATAAGCAAGTAATAGGCAATGGCATGAAGTCCAGCACCAATTTAAGGCAAAAAGTTTTACAATGATATCCAAAGGAATTCAAATCTTACCAGTTCATAGAATGATAGAGGAGCCCAGTGGTCATCAGTGCCGAATAAAAGTGCAAGCTGGCTTTGCTTTTCTCTCATGAATTCCCAGTCAGGCTCTTCGGAAAACTAAACAAATTGGCATGATTAGTGTATATTTCAAAGATTGTACACTGCAGCAAATAGTTCTTCCAGTTAAGTAACCAACAATTGTGGTTTGAATCACATACATGCATTCAGAGATGTATCTACCATTCTAGTTTGTAAAAGGACAAGTCACTGAAGATACTAAGTTGTAAAATTATAATCCCTATGGCTTAGCAGACCAAATTGGAAGGCCAAAAGCGCTAGGGGTCAGCGAAAGCAATCAATCAGCCAGTACCTTTGCGAATTCCGTCATTGCCATGAAAAGGACATTTCTCATTGTATGATACTGCATAGATTTAATACAGACGGGTCAATGAAGTAAATCTGAACTATTTACAAGCCAATAAGCAACAAATGTCAGAAAGAAAATTGGCTAGCAGGTTTCCACATGTAAAATATAGTAAAGATCTCTCTACTATACCCTCAACTTACAAACCTAACATTTCTTGAACAAGAAGACATTCACCTGCATAAGACTACTGGATGTGGCTTCAACAGCAGTTCTAGACCATGATGGCCCAAGGAGTCTTCTCACAAGGGTTCTTGAAAACTGTGATGGGAATGACCCCAAAATTGACACAAGATAACACACAGCAGAATTAAGAGCAGAGGACCTAAAGCACCCAAACGGAAAGTGAAAAGGCAAAGGTCAGTTAATTCAATTAAGAGGCCTTACATGTCTCTAATAATATGATGTACATGTCAACATGCGTAGTCACAACAAATGGTGGGGGTTATGTCAAGAAAATTATGAGTCTAATGAATAACATTTCAAGGAACTCAATCTATTTATGGGTAGAACTTGCTTGGAATACATTAATTTATTGGAAAATTGCTCGCAATAATGTAAAACTAAAATAACCCAACTGCCGAATTTGTGGACTAACAATGAGATTAGATCTATGGAAATGTTGTCTGTGTAAAAGGTATCAATGTCCTAGTACTTTGTTTGACAAAATCAATCAGCATTCTTCCAGTACTTTGCTGGATTACTCACACCCTTCACAACAGGGGATTAGTCGGCCAAGATAATCATTTCCTCAAATCAACATGATTTCGTGCACTTTAATTTAGCATTCATAGCTCATATGCTCATAAATCATCATCTTCAACTTCGCTCAAAGAGACCTCGGATATGAATGTGAAACTCATGAATCAACTATTCTGAATAATGCACAATAGTTTACAAAAGAGATGCAAACTTTCAGCGTCCAGTGTATCAAGTTCCAATCAAATCATGAAATTAAGTTTTTCAAAGGATGAACTAGGAGCAAAACAGAAGAGAAAATACTCTGCAACACTCCTGATTATTGACTGTTTCTTGGAATCCTTGTCAAGAGCCAAAAAGGGATAGAGGCCTGCAGCAAAATTAACCTGCAAAACACTCCAAAAAAAATTAACTTGTTTTACAAATACAAACGAAAATATCAGGTTAGTTGTGCACACCATAAAACAATGACTAACTAGATATGGAAGCACTAGACCTGATGGGGAAGCCTTTTGAAAATTTCGAAACTTATATGTGCACCAATTGAGTGCCCCACCTTCAAGAAAATAAAATTACAGATCATGAGCTAGAAACCTGACACTCATAATTTTGAAGCATTGGTATGTTAAATTTTCTATATACAGATTTAGAAAGAAATAAACAAAATTCAATTTACAGAACAATGAATTAGACAATATAACACATTCTATTTATTTTGTAATATAGATGCTGAGTTTGATACCCTGACACTTGGAAGAAACAAATGCATGATCCAGAAAAATTAACATTCTATTTCCCAAATAAGAGCACCACTGAAGAAAAAAAAGAAGAATTGTCATCATAAAAGCTTGGATGGGAATTGCCACCAGAATTAGCGGAGCTTTACTATCCTGGAGCTCTTGCTTGATAAAATCCATCTGCAGAAAGACAAATTGGCAGTCATTTACCCAATCGTAAAATCAAAGCCAGAATATTACAAAGAAATGGTGACAACAAAGAGAAGTAAAAGATTAAATTCATTCAAAAATGTCTCAGTATGCAAAATATGAGGAATAGGCCGTTTTCCATGGAAAAAAGGCAAAAATATCATGGCCATGAGATGATGACATATTTGGCTCTGACCATAAGATCAATTAACTTGAAAGCCAGAAAGGGGTAAAAAGAACAACTTTGAGGCCTTCAGATGCAAATGCAACTAAACAAAAGGAGATGTAGTAACACCTTGTGGTCAATTTGCTCCTCCAACGAGAATGTTCTTCCATTCTCCCAGTCCTAGTAAAAAAATATATAGGATAAGATTTATCCAATGGAAATAGTTCTCAACATTGTATGTACAGATTATACAAGGGAAATTAACCTAATGCATTCTTCAGATATCACATTATGATCTGAAACCATAACAACTAGTAAGATTTACGAAATAAGAATCACACATTTGATTAAACCTGAAAAACTGTTGCAAATTCATAATAACATTTGGCATGTGACAGTAATTTACCAGCAACCATATACAGCCACAAAAAAAAATTTAAGAGAATAAGAATATACCGCGATTTTTGTGCTATTGGAGAAGACAAATGTATACCTTTCTGGTATGAGAAATGTGCCCAATGGCTGAAAAACACATTCCACATTCATCAGCAAACCTCAGATCATAATAAATTCGCAACATCCTCAACAATCCAAACGGAGAGCATGAAGGTCTTGCCTATCACAGATGCTGATCCACCAAGCAAGTCGTAGAGGGCCTCAACGAACTCCTTGTAAAACAAAGCAATACCTGCATTTCATTAGCCAAAATTGAACTACTAAGTTCCATGAAGCAAATTCCCAAACCAATAAAAAGGAAATTTCTTTTAAAAATATGAGACCTGGATTCCCAGGGATGACGAGAATATGCATTGAGGGAGAGTCAGAGCGCACCTCAAGCAACTCGGTGGAGAAGCTGAGACCAAATAAAACACCATTAAAACCTAAAAACAGATGCACAGTTGCGTTGGAACCATACCCGGAGACAAGGCAAATTCTGCTGGATGCTTGCTTCCTTGGTGGCGGCAGAAACGTTTCGACATCCATGGATCTACTCGCGTGTCTTCGCAACAAGCTGCGGTGCCAAATGGAGATTTCTCTGAGATGCAATCGAACGGGAGATCGAGAGCGTGGGATAGAGAAGCAAGCACCTTGATTTGGAGGGAACGAAGGGGAGGAGATGGGCAGCGCAGGGAAGGCGAGAAGCCCAACGCGAGAGAGACGACGCGATGGAAGGCATGACTCGTGCGTCTCTTGTTGGCCGGGGAAGGTGCACGGAGATGTGTGTTGGTTTGGTTGCGACCACCGGGTCTCTCTGGTTCGAACTCAGCCGACGAATCTTTTGACAAGTTTGCACAATACTCCAAGCGCATTTACAAAATTAAAAACCACGCTCAGGGTTTTCGGATATTTACAAATAACACCCTCAGTCCCGGTTTTCGCAGAAAACGCCCCGCGAGTTTTGTTATTAAATATTGGGTTTGTGTGATCTTGGCGATTTTGCATTTTCCGTTTTTCTTTTTTTTTTTTTGAATATACAATTAATTATGCCGATGATTACCATCAATAATTTGCTCAACAAGTAGATGTTTTATTTTAATTGACAATATTTTATTTAACATATTTTATAATCTGTGAACCATACGATCCGCTTGTTGTCTACAGTGCTTTCGGAGCAATCGAATCAAGCTTGCGGATGAAGTCCGTGCGGTGATGTGCTTGCAAACTTCACCGAGGAGGTAACTTGGTTAACCAATAAATTAAAAAGCCACGATAATCGAGAGATAGACCTTCTTAAACAACTTTGACTAATTTTTTTTTTTTTTTTTTATTTTTGGTATCGAAGAAAACTGTTTGGAGTGTGAAATGAATGATTATTAACTCATTCGAGGTTGGTGACACATCGAGTAAACTAAGAAGGATTAGCCATTAAAAGACAAAGCCGTCATTAATCCACTTGATAACCTAACTAAACAAATTTCAAGGATTTTGACATTCAACGAAGCGAAAACTTCAGAAATCATCCAAGTCATCGTATTAACAAATAAATAAATAAATAAATCATGATACGGCGAGTAACAAAATATTTCTCGACTTTGAACCAATAATTGTAAGTTCGAAAAAAAAAAAAAAGAATTGGAGGGATAAATATGTAAATTCATTAACCGAAGGGATATCATTATTGAATGCTGTTGTCGCGTATAAATATCGTGGGGAGGGAGTCGCACAAGCAATCGCCTCTTCTCGTCCTCCTCCCGGCACGCGATTATCGAAGTTTCCAAGGGGCTTCATATCTCCATTTTTCTTTTCCGGAAAAAAAAAAGAGAGAAAATATCCAAAGATCATTGAATAAAAGAGAGAGAAAGAGAAAATCTTGAGTTCGATTCTGCTAGTCATTCAAGTTTTGAAAGAGATACAAGTATCTTCCGCCTCATGTCCGCGACATTCTCCCGCAAGTAATAGGCTAAAAGACTCTTCCATGATAAATCTCGTCTATTGTTGTTCTTTTTTCTTTTTCTCACGAGTTGATTCAGTGTTTATTTGGGCAGAGGGCGTAAATGCTGGGAGAATTTGTTACCAGAGTTCTTTCGTGCGTCTCCTTCTTTGCATTCTTAGGTGGAGATTTTGGATGATGCTATCGATTCTATGTTCAATGTTGATCTGCAGGTTGTTTCTTGGATATGCGTTTCCGGCTTTTCGGTGTTTCAAAGTGGCGGAGGGGAACGCTGGCGAGATTGAACAACTCCAGTTCTGGTGTCAATATTGGAGAGTAAAATAGATCATGTTCATGTTGTCGTTGATTTGTTGCAATCATTTTGTCGTTGTAGGAGTCGTTCAAAACTTTGGAATCCAATCCTTTCAAACAAAAATTAGATTTTTAGCTTACTACAAGTTTGATTTCAGAAATATGGATGGACTCCATTGGGTTGGAGTGGCAAACACATCATGCTTCACACGAAGAAAATGCATGTGACAGTACCAATGCCATTCTCATATCAACCACCCATTTCCCATCTACTTTCTTTTGGATTTTTCGCTATTATGATATCTACGAGTGTATGATGTTTCACTTTCCTTTTGGTTTAACAATATATCTTGCATAGTAGAAGGTTTTCCGTAGAATTGGAAATACAATCTTGGGGCTTGGTTGGCTTGGATTCGTAACTTATTTAAGTAAGAATCATTGTCACTGTAGGCCATCGGTAGCTCGGCTACCTTTCATCGCGTAGGTGAGGTCCTCGAACGTTCCCTTTCAGAGTTTCAGAGATAACATAGTCAATGCTCAATGAGTTCAGCTTTATATTTTGATCAGAAAGTAATACTTCAAACTTTTAAACCAACTTTTCTCGTCCTGTTTGCTGAAACTTAGTTTAGCTTTTCAGCACTTGTCACCGATTCTATTTTGTAATTTAGCTGTTGAATTTCAAACACTTTACAGAGGTACAGCTATGTTCATTACTTTGAGACTTGCTGTTCAGAAATCCGATGTTGGCATCCAACAGATTGACCGTCTTTCTCTCATTGTTAGATGTTTAGTCTTCCATAGGATTGATTGTATAGTCCATGTACAAATTAGAGTTTGTTAAATTTATTTTTGCTCTTCTTTCCGTATCTTCTGTGATAAATGTTTTGATACGTGTTGTGCTGCTCGTGCAGGATCATAGTCGCAATCGTTACAGTCCTTGAGAGATTCAGCGACATCTTCGCTTCATGGTAATTGTATTTTCTCATTAGCATCGAGCAAGTGATTCCCTTTTCTCGATGTTCCTTACTGTGATACAAATTGATCTTGTTTTCCTAAAGGATGCCAATGTATGGGGAAGTGAAACTGGCATTCTTCATTTACTTGTGGCACCCCAAAACAAAGGTACTTATTTGCGGTCAGAAACCACAATAGCGTGCCACTATTCGCCAGTAAATTTTCTAATGTCAGCACTTGGAACAGGGCGCCAGTTTCGTATATGAGACCTTCCTGAGACCATGTATGCTCGAGCACGAGCTGGAGATCGAGCAGAAATTGCAGCATTTGAGGGCGAAATCCGGAGAGCTCTTGCTGTTCTACATCAAGAACTTCACAAGCAACGGGCAATCCATGTTTCTTCAAGTCCTGCATCATGTCATTGCGCGTGCAAGAACAGATAACAGTCCATCAGCACCAACAACAGAGGTATTTATCCATCTCTTCGTTTGTACTTAGAAATGCATTTTTTGATGGAATAATCTCGCCGCGTCAGAATTAAAGATGCCAAGGCGGGCACCACGCAGTAAAGTTGCAGTAATTCCAGTGGATGACTCCATCATCCTACTTGTTGTCGATCCAAGTCACTTTCCAATTTTTCTTTTTAGAATGTTCTTTGCCTCAAAAATAAAGAGAGAAAAAAAAGAAAAAAATCTTTTTGGAATGTCCTCTTCAGAAGCTTCTGTTGTCTAATAATCTAGGCCTCGATTTACAGCCGATCAGACGGCCAAAGCGGTCTCCTCCGCCGCTCCCGGCGAAGTTCAGACGGACGGTGGAAGACTCTGACCTGGATAAGGACTTGGGGCTCCAGTACTTCTCCGACACCGACCAGTTTGAAGATGTGCGCACCGGCCACCACCACCACCACCACCACCACCATTATCAATGATTAGGATTTGTTAAAAAAATTAATTAGCGGAATAGGTGTAGAATGCCAGCAGCAGCCAGAAATTTCTTTTTTTTTTTTTTTCATTTGTATTTAGATAAATTAAATTAAAAAATAGCACAATTCCTATGGTATTCTCTTGCTGTTCAATTGTTTGTCCCTGTTGTTTATTTACAATTACAAACGGTGCTCCACGCAAACAACGAGGGAATATAAAAAGACAAGAAAACAGAAAACATGGAGAGAGCGGCGCCGTTGAACGAGGAGCCTCGGGATCAGCGTTCACGATGAACGGCGGCGCAGAATAGCCTGGCGAGGAAGCCGAAGCAAGAGGCCAGGGCGCGGCGAAGGCTGCGGCAACGGCGGGAGGAAGAGGAGGAGGAAGAATAGGCGGAAGGGGTGGGTTGCAGGTAGGCGAAGGCCGCGTGCTTCACCAGTCGATTGCTGATTCCGATCTCGTCGGCGGTGGGGGATTGGATCATCGAAGGCGAAGTGGAAGAAGGGACGATGAGGTCGCGGATGCTGATGTAGCCGGAAGGGGAAACACGGGGGCCGTTGGCGGAGTTGGAGTGGAGGACGAGGGCCGGCGGACGGCGGAGGGAGTTCCGGCGAGACGGGAGCGAGCGCCAGTGGCGGAGCTCGAAGTCGGCCATCTTCCGTGGGGATATTCTGCGCGGATCGGGCATGGGACGGACGACTTGATTTGGTGATCGGATTCGTTTCGTTTCTGTTTGGGGGATGTGGAAGTGGGCGAATCGGAGATAAGAGAAGAAATTTGCCTGAAAAGGAGTGGAACTGTTGGTGCTTGTGCGAAGATAGACGAGGTCGGATTTGGGGGGCTCTTTTCCGGGTTTCGGATTTGATTAGTGTTTGCTCGTGTGGGTTTATGCTGCTGTTTGGCGTTGATGGTGGGCTCGGCCCGTCGGGCGCTCAACGTGATTGAAAACAGAACCGCGTCATACAAGCCGTCGGCCGTAGGCCGGTAGCTAAGATGGGCTTAAGCTTCACTTGCAACATGCCGCATTGCCGGCGGCCTATTTGAAGGTAGCACGAAAAGCAGATAAAAAACCATTTAGCAGACAAATGATTTTATATAAATAAACCATTGTGAGCTACAAAGAACTCGACACGTTCTAATGAATTAGGAACTCTAATCAGAATGTTACTCGCTCGTCCTTATTCTTAACTCATTCCATTTGCATGAAACCACGAAATGCAACGAAGCAAGGGAAAGAGAGCAACAAGCAGAAGCTGACTCCGTGTTTGAATACCTGCGAGCATTGCATCCGCAGAAGCTGACTCCGTGTTCGAATACCTGCGAGCATTGCATCCGATCTTCTTGCTTGCTGAATTCTGATTATTGCACAACGATTTGAAAATAGAAAGAAATTTACAAATATTAGCCCTGAACCGCCATAAAAGGATTGAAGAACAAAATCAAAAGTAAAATGGCAACAAATGAATAGCACAGACAACAAAGAACAATATCACATTTCTGTCATGGGAATCAGGTTGCGAACAGAGACTCATAATGTGAAGGAATGCCAACCAATAACTGCCCGCTGAAAAAAGTGCACGAAAAATAAAGTTCGCGAATACTCGGTTTAGTGTTCTCCTCCGCATCACAGCGAAAATCAAACAATGGTAGGGACTTTTATATAAAATATAGCCGAGCTAGACACTCCGATGTAATTTCAGAAACTTTCAGGGTAAATTTCGGCAGTTCTGCGAGGCATATATGTAATTTCAATTTTTTGAGGGGTATAACTACGGCAACGTAAGGGCTTCAGACAAATTCTCCCTTTTCTTCGGTGACTTTGTCCAAATTAAAAACCCTCGTCGTCCTCTCGCCCTGCGAGCTGAGATCAAGAACAGCGAGATCGTCTCCGCCCGGCGGCGAGTCGCGTGTTTAGGTTTTCTTCCTCATCGTTTTCTCTTCCATTTTTTTGTGTTTTTTGTTGCGATCTTAATCTGATCCCATTCCATACCATAGCTACGAGCAAGGATCTTGGTGATGGCAGGGTCTGTGAGGGTGGAAAACCGTGATGGGGTCGGGTGCTAGGGTTTGAGTGGACGGAGCGGAGGTAGCAAGAAGAGCAGGGAGAGGGCGGAAGGCATCTTCTGGTGATGGATCTAGCGAACTAGGCTACGGAGCAGACGTGGAGGTGGACTATCAACAGCCGCAAGTTGGTGGCGAGAGATCAAGCGTCCATTCTTGTGGAGGTCTTGGGAGGCTCAGCCTCTTCCTCTAGATCCGAGTAAGTTCTACGATTATCTTTAATGGTAAAATCCAGTTTTCTCAACAAAAAAAAAAATGTTCTGCGATTATCGTCCTTCTAATCGCTTTCCTGATCTGGCTTTTTTATTTATCATTATTTTTTTTCGAATTTTCTCCTGATCTTCGTCGAATCCCATTCCGTTCATAGGAAACCGTGGGTTGGTGGAAAACTCGAGAACCCTAATCGAACCCTAACCGTGGGTCGGTGGATTGAAGCGGTGCCATTGGGTTTCTCTTAGTAGCGGGCATGGGTCTCTGGCAACCCGAGTCTTCGAGGATTGACGACGGATCTGGCTCGGATCAGGTGGGAGAGCTTGTGTAGGGAAGGTGGATGCCTGACGTCCGGCGTAAAGACAAGCAGGTCCGATTTGGAAAAACAGTGTCTAATTGCTGACATTAATTGATAGTTGTTATTTATTTGATGCAGGCCTGTGACATGGAGCTTGGGACACCGTCACACCAGTGATGCTGTTGGAAGAGGATGTTGCTAGATTTCTGAAAAGAACAGGTACTGGTTTTATTTTTCTCTTACGAGTTGTAATGGAGTGATATGCTGCAATTGTTTGTGTTAGTTATGGTCCAGATTGGGAATGTTCATTCATATCACAATTGTTTTGTTGGATTTTAGATAACAGGCCTTAGTTCACAAGGGAAAATGAGTGTAGAATTAGTGGAACTTATCTTTGGCTTGGTTTCTTATGGATCAGTGCATTGTTATTGCTAGTTTCCTGTATTTATGGCTTAAGTATAGAGGCTAAGTTTAGAGTAAGAGAAGAAGAGAATAGGCGGACTTCATAACTGAACCTTGGAACAATAAGAGAATACCCCAAGTCACAATGAACAAACTACAATACAGGTTATATAGCTAGGTTATTGGGCTTAACTCTTGACTGATTACATGGAAAATTCTAGACTTAGAATAGGTCTTCCTCTGCAGATCTAACTCAGATTAGATTCTGATACCAAGCTGTCTATTATGGCCCTTATTGATGGGAAGTCTCCACAGTTGCATACTGGTCTTGAGAGGAAAACCTCTCAATGAGAATTGTGTCTTCATCATGGGATTTATTTAATCTTGCAATGGGTTTTTTATCTTAATATTTGTTGTAAAAAGCTGAGTTTTCTGAGACTGGTTGCTGCACAAGCAGTGTAGGTTCTAATTGTTACATGCACTTCATAAAATTATATCTATTTCTGCAGTTCTCTATTGGTCCTAATTTTCGTTCTTTTAATCTGAGAGTTTTGACTGATTTTACTGAAGCTGTTTTCAAGTTGTGTTCTAAATTGTTGGAGGTACAAAACTGGCAAAAGGCTTCAGCAGGTGTACAGGCCCTTCATAATGATTGTTTTGATTCTAATATATGATCTGCGACAAGATCTTCTCTATAATGTAACATTGGATGATTTACAATCATGTCATCCACATGTCTCTTTTAGACTGCAATGTTTTCTCTCTTGACTGCCTAACGTAGTCTGTGGAGAAATATTTATCTCTGGGAGGAAACTTCAAGTATGGCATCTTTCATAATTGAGCATTGTGGCTATGTTGAATGCACAAATAATAATGTTTGTGGATGTTCATATACGTAATATCTAGTAGGTATTGTGTAAATTTCATCTTATTGAATGTTTTCTAGACTTTTTTTTTATGGGAATCTTCAATGTCCAGTAGATTTGCAAAGTTCTCTAGGTTTAACTAAATCACGGTTTTGGACTTGGTACCATTGGTCACCGAAACTGAAACAAAAAGTTTTGGTCGAAACAGCGCAGTGTCAGGCTGATCATCATTTCGGTGATTCATGTTGATTAAAATTCTTAAGAAAATCACTGAAAATCAATAAACCAAAAGTTATTGAAAAAACTAAGAAATTTAGGGGAAAGCTTGAATATCTTTCAAATTTTTCGGGCACCAATTTAAACTTAAATGTTCCATAAACCAGTTTATTTTTGGATTTTTTTGAACTAAAAAATATTAAAAACAACAAAATAATTGTAGGAAAGAGGAAGATGAAGAAAGCATGAGAAGGTGGAGAGCTGGGTGCAGAGAATGATGGCCACCAAGAGCTGGAGCTGTGGCTCATGAAAGCAAACGACAGCTAGCAGAAATCCATGCGAGACAGGGCACTGGCACTGTTGAGGAAAGTGGACATCTCCTCAGAAAAAAGCTTTGAGCATCGGTTGTTAGGGAAACCGAGATTATAAGTGTTTTGTTATGCAACCGGCCAAAACCGAAATGGTTCGGCCGAGATTTAAAACCTTGGTTTCAATTGTGTTTGTGCTTAATGATGATGCATTATTATTAGCTAGTGTACATTAGTATTCTGATAGTTCTGGTATTTGGTTTTTTCTAATCACTTTTTGTGCTTTTTCCTAAAATTAGGTTGACAAAACTGGCAAAAGACTTCACCAGGTATGCAAGCCCCTCAATTACTGTTTTGATTCTAATATGAAACCACATGATTCTACCAGACTGCATTATATTCTCTGCTGACTGTTAACCTATTATTTGGAGAAATATATCTGGTTCTAGGAGGAAACTTTAATTATGACATCTTTCATAATTGAGAGCATTGTGACTAACTGGCTATGTTGAACACATAAACCATTATGTTCATGTTGCATGTTTATATACATAATGTGTGACAAGTATTATGCAGAATTCCATCCTATTGAATGCTTTCTAGACCTTTTTTACAACAATCTTCAATTTTCAGTAGATTTGTAAATTTCTCTAGGTTTAGCTGTTCATATTTCTCAAACACCTGTGAATTTAGTTGTTTCAATTGAGTTTGTGCTTAATGCTGATGTATCGTTTCTTGTTAGTGTACATCAGTACTCAGATAGTTCTGGTATTTGGTTTTCTCTTATCATTGTTTGTTCTTTTTCCCAAAATTATGTTGTTGCCTCTAAAATTCAATCATTGCCTTTTAAGATCATATTTATTGAGATTTATTTTTTTGTGATACTTCATTATATGTTCCTTAATTTTCTTATTGACAAAGTTTCTTTAATTTTGATATCGGCTAAGTTTCTGTTCTTTTTCTTTAATTTCTTCTTTATGTGGTTTTCCTTCTTCTTTTTCTTAGTAATTTCGGTTTTATTTTTAAGTTCACATTTGTTTGGCTGGACTTCTCGCATCAAACCAAAGACTCTTCTTATCCTCTGTCCCATTCCACTCAGCTTTCGCAAATAAACTCCGACAAAAATCTTCTGATCCCAAAAAACATTGATTTCCAAGCAAATATGAATCATGAAATCAAATTAAAGGAACTAAAAACAAATGAATCATAAGGTTTTTAGCTTGTTCCTTCATTGTTTGTTTAATTTTTGTTTTTGGTTTTGATTTCCTCCTCCTTTGATGTTTAAATTTTATATTTTCTTCCTAAATTGTGTAATAGCTCTATAATTTATTATTGCTTTTCAAAATTTGTTGCTTCATTTTTAGGCATAGCGCTTTTTTATTATATTTCACGCTTATGTTTTGAAATTTTTTTATGATCAGGAGACCACAATTTACATTGTGCTAGGCTGTTGTTGAACCATATTCTGTAACACACTAACCATAACCTGCTGTTACATATCATTATTTCATTAAAATCTCATCTATTTATTTTTGAAGGCACAATTGTAACATAAGTTAGCAATGCTATTGGCTGAAGTCATTCATTGTCATTTATTGTTTGTCTTAAATCTTTTACAGACTATGTAACTTGAACCAGGAATGCATCAGCCAGCAGGCAAAGTAAAACACTGACACCTGTGTAGTACAGGGATGAAGAAGTTAGATATGACCCGCATGGTAATCTTTATTTAGTTTTTTCAAAAGAACAGACGAAGAATCAATTCTTCGGGGCATGTGTGATGTGTCATGAGTTGCAACTGTCATTTTTTTCTTCTCTGCTCTTACTAAATTTCATGGCACTCCTGATTTTGTTGGGTGTGCGGGTATCATCCATTTCACTGTGTTTTCCTTCTCTTTCTGAAGTTCATTATTCCTTTGGTCAATTGAAGCAAGAATATAGCAGGCTATGGAATGAAAGGGATGACAAAGCTAGGCAATTAGTTTTCTGACCAGCAGGCTATAAATCAGTTGCTTTGATTCTTGTTTTTTTAATTGATTATGATTGCTAATACGATTTCCTAATTTTGTTGGTTGTCTTCAATTGTGATTGTGTGCTGGTGCACTTTCCATTTTATGCTTCTCTTTTTTAGGTAATGCTAGCTGGTGTTGTTTGTACTATTTTGTGTGATTGTTTATTGTTGGGAGACAGGTTCGGTCACTATGATAGCGATTGAATCTAAGTCCTTATGGTTGAATTCTTTTGTTTCTGGTTTTGCCAGTGTTCCTGTATCAGTGTGCAGGGAGCAATTGGGAAAGATTTACCTGGCCCACTCACTAATTGGCCCACACGACCGGCCCCAACTACTTTCTATTTGGCATTTTGCCTGCAGCAGGGGAGCCTTCTATGTTTTTATTTATTGTTTCTTAATTCTCTTGCAGGTGATGGTTATGTTCATTGGGGTTTGTCATTTTCTGTTTGTGTTTTGGCATTTTCAGGTTAAGCTTGTGCGTACTTGCGTGGGTTGGGCTGACTCATGGTCTAGCAGGTGTGGATATTTCTAAATCTTAAACCCTTGGCCTGGCCCATCAAATTATGCATTAGTGATGGCAGGGCATAAGGAAAATTTGGTTATTGAAAACCTGTTTAAACCTTTAATAAGCGAAAATACAATTTGTAGGTGGTTGTGTTGGTGGCTTTTAGGCAATTACCCGAGACTGCTTGCAGTTATTAACTCAATGGCCCTCAAACATTTGAAGGCAAACCGGTTGACCCAATTTTTGGTTGTCTATAGGCCATTTTGCAGGGCTTATGTGGGCCGTAAGGTTTGCTAGGTATTGCTATGATGGGCGTAAGTGCGCTTATCATATCCTAATCGGCCTCGTTAGGGGTCATGTTGTGGCCCATGGATGGGCCCAGCTTGCATGGGCCCAGCTTGCATGGGCCATTGGCAGCTACTATGTATGGGTCTTTGGGCCTAACCGTGGGCTAAGCTGATTGTCGAACTTGGGCTGACCACGGGCTGCATTCTAACTAGTTGTGCCTGTAGCCCAAAAAAATGGGCCCAATAATTGGGTCATGGGCCTCCTGGGGCTACTATGGTAACCCCATTATATGGGCTAATTGTGGGCAGTGTGAAAGAACAATTTCGGGGGCAGATCACCGGCGGGCAACATCTAGGGCAACATCTGGCTGGGTGGCCTTAACAATAAACTAACACTCAGGTATGGCTGGCAGGCAGGCTTGTGTCATACGCCACCAGGTCAACTAAGAGATGTGTTGGGCCTAATAGCATACAACAAACCAGGATTTTAGACGTCACGGCCTCGCACTTATGCTCGAGCCTTTGTTGACATTGAGTCAATACTTTTGTGCCACGCTGGTGCTTGCCCAAGTGCATGGATTCGGGCGTCAGAGCCCTCGCACTCCATGCCTGCAAGGGCATTTGTTGACATTGAGTCAATACTTTTGTGCCACGCTGGTGCTTGCGCAAGTGCATGGATTCGGGCGTCAGAGCCCTCGCACTCCATGCCTGCAAGGGCATGGGGGCCAGGCTGACTAGTTTGCTCACGCCAACCTTTGACGCTAGAGCGTGAGCGAGCTCACCCACATGGCGCCCGCGCTCTCACCGCCGGTCTCGGGTCAGCGCCCGAGCCCTCGCCGGTATAGTACCTGCACCCTCACGCTGGCCTCTGGCGTCCGCAAGCTTAGTTCGGGCCCTCGCCGACTTGGCCCTTACTGATTTTGTGCTAACACCCGAACCCTCGTCGGTATTGTGCATGCGCTCGCGCTCGCGCCGACCTCTGACACTTGCAGCAGCACACGCTCATCAACTTGGTGTTGCTCCCTCACTGCCTTTGGCACCCGCAATCATGCGCTTGGCGCTGCCTCCTCGTTGGCCTCGCTTTTTCACCGGCCTAACCCCCGCGCTCGCGAGTTGGTGTCGACCTCACACCCGTGCTAAAGCCACTCCCTCATCTTGGCTAGGAAATCTCTACCAGATATTGTTCACGTATATAAATTTTTGATGTATGATAATGTTCACTAATTTAAAATTTTTAAAATATATTACGATATTTTTAATTTAAAATTAAAAAAATAATTAAAATAAAGTTAAATTTTAATTGAAATATAATTAATAAATAAATAAAAATATTTTGATCAAAACTAAAATAAAAATAATTTTGCCCAAAACGCTTTCTTTTGAAATCAAAACTCAAAAACATATTTAATAATAAAAACTAAGCATCAAAATATTACTGCTAAAATTTCAAAATGATTACATTTAATACTCTATAAGCTTTATTATTTATATACAAATCATTTTAAATATTTATTTCTAATAAATTTATATCAAAACTTAATAATTAATATTGTTGACTAACAAAAATTGACATACACTCAAAATCATTAAACACATACAAATTATTTAAAAATTTTATATAAATCAAATTAAAATCATGTAGAGATTTATAGGTAAAAAAATCTTTTAATAAATTAAATATAATTATTATTTAAAAGAACCGTATGATGCCGAAGGCTACAGCTAAGCTGGGCCCGCAATACTGCACAGCTGGGTGGCTGCCACCTAAGGAAAACCAAAACAGCTTGTAATGGGTACTTGGTTTTGTTGGGAGACTTAATGACCTTTTGTGTTTTGATTTTTGTAATATACAAATTTTGTATCGCGCTTAGCAAGACTATAATGGTAATACCAATTGCTCAAAAAAATAAAAATAAAAATCAGCACTTCCCCACCCTGCCGCACCCTAGACCCCTCAGCTCGTTAGACAAAGATGATCATCGTGTTAGTAATTCTACTGCTAGAATTCATCACGACCCATGACTCACTGGTCACCTAAATAAAAAATTGGCTTAGATTTTTACAAAATTCTAAATTCTGTGACTTTTCCTTGCCGAGTTGTTCCTCATAAATAGACCTCACTATAGAAAAATCAGATCAGATGCAGAGGAGAGGACCAGATTACCAACATTAAACATCATCAGAGTAGAAATGATTCTTCTCATCCACCGCCCAGTGTAATAGGCGGTGTAGGAAGGTGTCCTAAGATTTCATTTCAAGATCTCATCATTTTGACGTCCAGAAAAAATCAGTCGAAATAGGTTTAAAAAGAACTTCGACTTCAGAAATCACATCCGGAATCAATCCCGAGTTGCATTAAATACTTCATCCCCATTTGGAAATAGGGCAAAAAAAAAAAGAATTTAAAAAAAAAAAAATCAAACGAATGACACCGGTAAATTTTTGAGAAATGATAGCACAGTGACTTGCGTTTATTGGTTCGATTCATGCCAGCGAGCGTCATCACGACATAAAATCGAAAGATGGAGCTCGTTTATCCTCATGGCACCCATCCAAACCAAACAAAGCAAACAACCAAAGAGAGGAAATAGAGCGAAATAGGGAAAAGAATACTTTGGATTTGGGGGAGATCGCTCAGATCAGCGTGTTTCCACATGCAAAAACTCCTTCCCCGAAATCAATCACACAAAGAGGCCTGCGATCTGGTCTGTTGAGCTTGAAATTTCGGTGTTCATCACGGCGAAAATTTTCTATTCTAAGATCAAATCCAAAAAACCAACAAGAATCCTAACTCCCGACCATCCCCGATCCTAGATTGAAACCAAAAAACCAAAAACCCTAACTCCCGACATCCCCAATCCTAGATCTAAAATAAAAAAAACAAAAAAGTAACCTCCCGATCACCCGTACTCCACCAACAAAACAAAAGGACATCCATGCCAAGATCAAACCAAACACAACGAAAAACCTTAACCCTAACCTTGAACTCGGCGACGGCCACTGCCCTACCAATGACGGGAGCCTCGGGCTGGAAGAATTTATATAGAAGTCATCTTAGGATTTCGTATCGGGTTGGGATCCGAAAATGGGCCGGGTCGGGTTTGATGGTTTAAAAGATGGCATGCATGGATTCGGCGAACTGGATCCGGAGTCCAGACCAACCAAAGCCTGCTAATACTAATAGACCCGAGAGAAGCGCAAACAAACGAACAATTTCTGTCTCTCTAAGTCATTGAGCTAGATTTAGGGATACGATTAGTCAGGACCATTGTTATTCATTTAGCTCCATCTTTAACCCGAGTGTACTAGTGACGGGAGAGGAAGCTGCTGTCCAAATCGAAGAAAACAATGGAGAATAGAAATGGATCGCTTCGAATATACGTGAGGAGATCAGGAGCGGGATCTGAAGCAGAAAAAACAAATCACGAGGAAACAACACTGCCGGGCGGAGATCGAGAACGAAGTCTAAAGTACCCAGCACAAATCACGAGGAAACAACAGTACTAGTGGATATCCAGAATGAGATCTAAAGCACCGAACACAAATCACGAAGACGCATCATAACCAGGTGGAGATCAAGAACGAGATCTAAAGCACCAAACACGGGCAAGCAACCGTACAGGCGTAAAAGAAAAAAACCTGATTTAACATACCAATTAAAATAAAGACTAATAAATTAATTTTATAATTTAATATTTTTTTTATTAAAAACAATTTTACAATAATTTAAAATTCGATAAATTAATTAATTTTTTATAATAATGTAATTTAAACACGATGTAAAATAAATAATATTAATTTTATAAAAAAATTAAAAAAATATTGTTTCAAACCGACGGTGCCTAAAACACCAAACACAAATCACGAGGAAACAACAGAACCAGGTGAAGACCAAGAACGAAATCTAAAAGGATAAAACCCTGAAGGTGAACCCACATACCGCAGCTGAGAATTTTGAAGAAAAAATAAGCCCCTGTTGAGATAAACGAAGAAATAAACCCATCCAACCGAAGCCACCGACTCAAAAACAAGGATATAGAAGAAACAGATCAGAGCAAATTGAAATCCTTGAACCCTAAACTAAACCGAAACAGCAGTCCCCTGGATCGCGATAATCAACTGAAATCCCCAAACCCTAACCCTAAACAAGAACGAGAGCATCTCAAGGAACAGAATCACAAATCAGAAGAAAAAAGATCAAAGGGAATCAGGAGAAGAGCAAGAAGAGGGATAACTGCAAATTATCAGAACTGACCGATAATCCCAGCACAACATTGCAATAACTGTAAAAACCCATCGAAGCTAAAGAAGAAAATGATATACCAGATCCGCCCCAGAACCACCAAAATCGAACGAAATCTCCAAGCTCGAAGAACCGCATCACGAACCATAAGAAAAAGGAAATGCTCAAAATCTGGAATACTAAGAGGAAAATCAAGCCAAGAATATACCTGATTGACGGCCAGAATCGCCGGAAGCCACAGAAACCCTACAACCGGAGCATCCCATCGGAGAAAAAAAGGGAAAGTCTGCCGAAAACCCAAGAAACGCCCAAGAAGGAGCCAAATCGCCCTGAAATCGAAGGTTCTCGGCAAGAAAAAGGGGGGATCGAAGGAGAAATCGAGGGATCTGGATCGAGGGTTTGAAAGTGGAAGACAAGACGAGGGAGGAGACTCTGGGGAGCGGGCGCTTCCGTCGAGACAGTTGACCTTTATGGGGGGCTCCGCGTTTATAGTTTTATAATTTCGGTCATGATCTGGTCGCCCATCTTCTGGGTGGGGGAAGTGGACGGCTGCGATGATGGCTTTCGGATGGAAAACTCCGGTCTTTAACTTGCCAGCCTCGAGTTTGTTTGAGCTCATTCTTCGACGGTCCGGTGAATGATAGAATTAGTAAACTATTTTCATAAATAAAAAATCTTTTTTATTAAAATCGATTTTATAATAATTTAAAGTTCGAAATTTTAATTAAATTTTTATAATAATTTAATTTATAATAAATATAACATATTTAATATTTTTTTAGTAAATAAAAAAAAATCAATTGGGTTAACAGAAAGTTGGCAGATTACCAAACGGGGTCTGAGAGTCCAGTTCAGTTCCCGAAGGCCGAGGCATGCGGCTGACTTGTTGACTTACTCCAAAGAAATTCTCTAACTTTTAAGCTAAGAAAAGCCAAAAAAAAAAAGTCTTCTATGCGATTAATTGGTTTTTGGCGATTATAATTCGTAGAACTTTTCTAATTAAATTATCATCAGCAGTGTTTTGAAAGTTAGGATTAGGATTGCTAAATTTAGATAATTCAGAATATTAGCTGAAAGTTTAAAGTAAAAACGCTAATTGACCAGTAAACTTTCCATTTCCTTATCCTTTAGCGTGATCTGTAAATATGTAATGGGGGTTACTTGTATCTTCGCAGACCGCACACAATCACAATTCTAGATCCAGCACAAAAAGCAGGATAACTTGGTACCGTTCGATTTTTCTTGTCAGAGACGCTCAATAATGTGGCCGAATGTAAGCCTGAGAGACCTTTATTGTCTTTTATCTCTCGTCTTGAGGGAGCTCTCTCCGCAGCAGCTATGGCCATGGCCGTGAGCCTGGTGCTCTCCACGCTTCCACCAACCAAGACCACAAGATTTCTTCATCCAAATCAAATGCAAATCCCCTTCCCCAAATATGGCCAGTCCTGCGGAGGACGGCGGCGCTACAGGACTTTCGCTCTCCAAGAAACAAAAGAGGGAGCAGAGACTACAGAGGAGATCGCTGAGAAGTATGGGCTTGAGTTTGGATTATGGAAGGTAAAAATAATTGATAATTCTGTCTGCTTTGAAATTCTGGAAGCATGAACAGGGGTTTCGGATTGTGATGTAGATTTTTAGCTCGAAACAAGGGGAAGAGCAAGAAGTAGGCGGGGAGGTGAAAGGGAAATCAAAAACAGATCAAGCAAAGGAGCTGCTGGCTAAGTATGGTGGAGCTTACCTGGCCACATCCATCACCCTCTCCTTGATATCATTCACCCTCTGCTACCTCCTCGTGAGTGCTGGAATTGATGTCCAAGCTCTACTTGGCAAGGTTAGCTTCTCAAGGTTGAATCCTCAGAGTGATTATCCAAAGTAAGAGAGATCCTGCAAACTCTAGGACAAATATTAAGTTTCTAGGATTTGATTTTTTGTGCAGGTTGGTATAACAGCTGATGAAACTGGTGAGAAGGTAGGGACTTTTGCACTTGCATACGCTGCACACAAGGCTGCATCACCAATCAGGTTTCCACCAACAGTGGCCCTCACACCAATTGTTGCGAGTTGGATTGGAAAGAAGGAAGCCAAGGAAGAAGACAAGTAATCCATACATCAAAACCAGCCCTGGAACTCACCAGTTTTCCTCTCGTTCGTTTTACCTCTTTTTCCAGAACGCACGGATACTTTAGAGAGACACTGTAGATTTGTATTTTCCATATTTAATGCAAGGTCACCTTCTTTGTTGCTGAAGCAGTTTGTCCAATGGGAAGTAATGTGTTTGGCATTGAAATCTGCCTTCAAGTACACAAAGGCTTTCAGTTTGCGCTGTAAACCTGAGAGACAACCAAGGGATAGTAGGCTTGACATGAGCAACACCTTATCCTATTCTTAATGATTAGGCATCACTTTGCAAAGCATTTTTTCAATATGTCAATGGCAATCATTTAATCAAGTGAAATTTCTAAAGTTCACAAAATACAGAAGCTGCAGTCTGCAGGCTATGGTCACTAAGTTTAAATAATGTACATCCTAACAACTCGAAGGTCATAACAGTTTTTGCTGCAGTACAGTGATTATCTACTAAACAATCAACAAACAATCAACAAGCAATTGGGCTTCGTTATGAAGATCAGCTACAACAAAGATATATGGAAAAAGCAACCAAAGGACTAATGGTTGCTGCCTTAGATCTTGCTGCTTAATCCTTAAGGAGATTGCTGCATGTGAGGAGGCTTTGACAAGCTTAGTCAGAATTCTTCTTGATCTCATATATATTCAAGTGATCTTGCAGCAAAATTGTCCCATATGGCATATCATGGTTCTTTATCAAGAGCTTGACTTGCAACATTGATCAGCTGTGCACTGAGAGTGGCTACTCGTTTAAGGTGACTATACAATGCATTGAGAAGCTTGGCTAGTTCCCTGGCACTGGAAAATATGGTGTACGGACAAGCTAATGTTATTGATTTCATGTCACCGGATGCAATTCATCTCTGACTGGAGTTGGTGCTAGATGGTATTTCATTAACACCTGATGATGGAGTTTGTGGCTGAGGTGTGCAAACATCACCGTTCATCATATCCTCTCGATTAAGTTTGTCCATTCCATCCCATGAAACCTCAGCTTCGAACAAGCTTAGGAATAACAATTCAAAGCTTGAAGATTATCAGTAAAAAAATAAATTGGATTCAAATTTGATAAATATTTTATAAACAGGATAAGAAACAAGGGGAATTAACACAGCAAAAAAAGGATACATGCTGTTTTCCACATGTCTGTGATGCTAACTCCAGCATCCGATAAAAGCCAGTAGTCAGCATCAGTCTGCAAAACAGAACAGGACAGCTTAACGTATATATTGCATCCGGATTTTTGTAATCTTGAGACAATGTGAAGCAGTGACAATTCAGTGTTTCAAAAGAGGAAATCTGCACATGGAACACAGGTAGCAGTTTGGGTTTTTTCAGTAGTAAGATAGGCCATTTATATGGTCACTAGAGATGATGAAAATTTCATGTCAAAAATTCATCTAGGTTATACCCTTTGATACATAAGAATCGCTTGAAGTTGAGATTTAATTTTTTTTATGTATGATCACTCCAAATTGTTTTCTCATGACTAAGAAAAGGAACAGATTAAAGAGTTAGATCAATATGCTCACATTCACATCTGAGGGAACAATTTTCATGATACCACCAGCAAAGTCTTCTGAGGCCCTCAGACTAGAGCACATCCTTTGTGTGCTATTATGAACCACTTGTTCCATTTCATTCCCTCTAGTGTTTTCTGTAGCAATAGGTATTGCTGAATTTTCAACATATGCCAAATTTGATGTAGGAAGAATACTTTGAGGTGTCTCAATGCCAGTCATCTCCTCAAACTTCTCCTCAAATTGACTAAAATAGATAAGTAGTGAGAACAATTATTCCAAAATCCAGTTCAAAAGGAAAAGAAAAAAAAAGGCAATGCATTACCTCACAAGATATACATCTATTGGACCCATGGTGCTTCTCAAAACAATTCTATATCTCCTCTGGGGGTAGTCACCAGCCTGCATATGTAGAGTTGGCATTTCTGTAATTCAACTGGGAGAAAATAACTGAAATTTATAGCTCATATCCTCACATCATCAGGATCTGGCACTTCCAAGGTAGTTCCATATGGTGCTTTAATTGCAATAAGGGTTTTATTCTGAGAGCAAAGAAGAAAACAGAGTGAGTTTATATCACAGGCCCATTCTGACAAATCAGGCTGGAGTGCCAATCAACAAGCCGATAAAACAAACCTGAAAGCAGGGTAGGCCTTTGATGTCATCTTCAGTCACAAAAAGCCACCTTAATGATAAAAAGAAAGGGGTAACTACCAGAGAAAATAACAAGCAAGCACACATACAAGGAGAGCATAGCACCTACCTTTGGCTGTTTCCATCTTCACTGAGTTCTCTTACATGTTCTCGCATCGCACTGCAGATAATTTAATAATTTAGTAATTAGACTATATAACAATATAGTAGTATATCGGATGCGGGAAGCTTGTGTACTGTATATCCAGTTGATAAAGGACACTTTCATATAACAGTCAGCAGACAAAAAGAACACCATGACTAAAGGTAACCTTATTTGGTCATCCAAGCTATGCTCCTGCAGAGAAAGGTTTTCAACTTCTGCCTGCAAAAAGAAAAAAAAAACAATGTAAATTGAAATTATGACCCAAAGTTTTCCAATAATAGTGGTTACATTACAGATAAACTGGCCACACCATGGGGCTTATAAGATGACAACATTTTCTGTTATGATGATTGATCTAGAAACATAGACAAACATCTCCAAATACCTGTAATATAGAGATATCGCCATTGACATGCCCTGAGTATTCATCGAGGCCCCTTTCAAAAGATCAGTTAGCAAGTGTTTAGTTCTAAGGGTTCTGAGGAAACAACTATAACATCATAGACAGGGAGGAAAGTGATTACTTCCAATGAATTCTATTTTTGAGTTTCTTTTCAATCAGCCCAATTCCTTCCAAAACATTTGTGATGTCATATATACGCCTCTTTTGTACCTGTACCATCAAAAAACAACTAAGTTTTGAGTTACATGAAACAGTGGGAATAATTATAACTGTCAATATGAGCACCTCAAGAGTTTCAGCAGCATTATTCAAATCAAGAATGCCATCAGGTGCCTGTTTAAGTAAATTGAGGAACTTTTTCGTCAAGAGTCCTAAAATGAGTTCCAACAAACAGTTGTCAGTAGTGGAGAAAAAATCACTGTTACTTGTAGTATAATTTCATGGAATGGCTATGCTCATTGCATGAATTTGTCTAATGCAACAAATTATTAATCCAAAATTTATCTTAAATTAAGATGAAATTTTAATCACCTAAAGAGCTGTCATAACGGCAAGTGCCAATTGGTGTTACAGGATTGCTGGCAGGGGAACCTGCAAACAGCAAAGTCCACTCATATCCATCTTTCAAACAAATAGTGAGTAAGATAAAGAAAATGAGACTGCTGCTAGGTCTTAACATTAATTGAAATGTTGCAGCGAGGGTAGCAATTCTGTGGAAGCAACAACTCGCAAGTGGAATCCAGAAGACTTGGTAAAAAGTGGGATATGACTGAATAATGTGATACTTACTGGCATCAGAAATAGGAGTTTGAGGTCCAGATTTATTGTATTTCACAACCTTTGACCTGCTATAAGTTCTGCCTCCCTTGCCTGATACTGGTGTAAGGAGGGGACTGCTAGCTGCTCCAACATTTCCTGGACTAGGTATCCATTCAATTGATTCTGCAACTTCAGCATCAACCAGTTCAGACTTCCGTTTCAGCTGCATATGAGATTTCGCTTTCATTAAACTGACAGAGAGAGTACATGAAGCACAAAGAAAACAGAAAACAGGTCACTAAATTTCATTTGCACAGGACACAGAGATGTACATATTGTCAGTTGAAACACATCATAGACAACCCAAATTTTTTGCATTTTCTTTTTTGCTTGGGAATAAGCAATAAAATAAAGAAAAAAATTGATCAGCCAAAGCAAGAACCCTTCCTGACACTTTTTCTTGGGTGTTAGGCACTTTGATGAGGCAACTTCAACAATTTGACCCCTACCACAAATTGCCTTAGATTGGTCGGGGACACCATGAATACCAAGTAACATATTTAAAACCTCAGAACCACTGACTTTCTGCATAATATTACTAGACTCTTTTAGAGAAGGACAAGTTATGCTTCACTGAAACGGAGGAAAATGGCAATGCCTTGCTGGAAACTGACAGATAGAATCATAGCATGGTTGACTAAAAATGGTATATCATTCTAGAAGTTTCAATGTCAAAACCAAATATAGAGCAAACTTGTGTTACATAATCAAAACGAGCAAGCATGAGACAAGTATCTGCCTGGAGATTACTTAATGGAGACTCCCATATGTCAGCTGTTATACAGAATATAAGACATAGGCAATTTATGTAACTATTAAACATATTGTTCAAGTTTCAACAGGCTCTTCTTCCAAAAGAGATTTCAACATCATTAGTTCCAGTTATCTCCTCAGCTCATGAGACCATTGAACTATGAAAAAAGAAATCATACCCAAAACAATCCAATTAGACATGCAACTATAAGCAAGGTAACTACATTAGACATATGCAGGCTATTTTTTTTTTCAAACGGACAGGTGGGAATTTCATTTTCCATGAATGATGTGATTCTACACAAGGTACATCTTCGGTTCTGGATGTATGAAAGATAGGTCATCTTCTAAATAGAAAAAATTGCAAGAGCTTGAGGTGAGATATAGCTCCATCACTTACTTGAGAAAATAATATTAACATCCTCAACCATAAATTGCAGTTCATCCAAATTCCAAGTCCAAATGAGAAAAACCAATACTCGTAGCCCCCTACTTAATTCCCTTGGCATCATTTCCGAAATGAACGACTAATCCCAAAAATATTGAATCCCTTACTCAAAAATTCCAAAGTAGGAGACAAAGCTCGTATGAAAAGATCAATGGCTCAATCAAAACCCAGTCATTAGCGTGATTTCGCGGCAAATCGCCGTACAAAAATCCAGACAAAACTTACAGGCGTCTTAATAACGATGGCCTCCGCCGTCACCTCGACAGCATCCATCCGCCGCTCATCCCCACCGTGGAACCGATGATAATCGTTGATATTCCCAAAAGGCGGACGAAACGATGACCGATGACTCATATGCTGCAAGATCTGCGGCTCCAAAGACCGATTTCCTGCGCCCCGTTCGCCGGCCATGAACTCCCTCAAAAATCAACCAAAACCCCAAAAAAAAAAACACCAAATGCCGCAGATTTCGGAGCCCAAAACCCTCGTTTTCGATCGATTCAGGCGATCGGGCCGGATCTGGAGCGGACCTCTGCCAGTGGCTCCCGGCGGGAGATCGGAAGTGGATTAGGGTTTGGGTTGGGGATCTAGGATTTTGGAAGGAGGCGCGAGGGGAAGAGAGAAGGGGTTAAAAAGGCGAGCAGAAAACGAGGGAAGGAGGAGGGAAATTATAGTTCAGATGCATATGGAGGGAAGGCACGAGAGAAAAAAATAAAAATAGGAAAAATCCAATAAACAAAAGGCTTTTCGGCGTGTTTCCTTCACACGGAAGGGTTTTGTGCTGGCGTGCGTTACTCACAGTGTGGGTTTGTAGCGTATGGGAATTATTTTAAATTTGAGAGTTGTTATTCACTTAATAAAAATAAAATAAATAATCTTTAAAAAATAGATATAAAATTAATAAAATAATATTAATTTATTTATAAATTTTCAAATAGAAAATAACATGATTTTGTAGTAGTGTTTTCATTTTTTAAATTTAAAAATTAGTTTTATGTTTTAACTGAAATAAACACATTCTCTGTTTTTTATAATTTTCTATAGTAATTAAAATATAGAAAAAGTAAAAAAAATATTTTTATAACTAAATAGGTCTTAATTTTTTAAAAATTTTAAAATTTTTCGAAATAAATCTGTCCTATATGATCTAAATCTCAATGGGTATGGTAAACAAACTTGAACAAATTCATTTATTTGACCCTAATTGATGGTAAAATTGACAACACTCAACTCTTATCAAATATTAATTTTTTTTTTTTTACCTCGAGCGAAAAATGTCTTTCCAAACCCCGGCCAAAAAGATCGGACCATTTGATGCTTCGACTTTCTCGAATACGGCACAATCTGCATAGTTTAAATTAGTATGATTTATTTCACTCGAAAAAAGTAAAAAAAAACTTATCTGAATCGCTTGATGGGAGAAATAAAGCTAAGCAGGAGACCGGGGTCCTCTAGTTGAAACCTTAGGATCTGTTTGGTTGGGGGTCAAAGTTAAGATCAAGATCAAAACTAGAATTATTTGTATAAACTAATATATTTTTATCAAATTTAAAATTTTAATAATTTAAAGCTCAAAAAACTATTTAATTTTTTATAATAATTTAATTTATAATAATATAAAATAATAAATATTAATTTTACCAAGAAAAAAATAATTTTAAAATAAGCTGATCCTGATCCTGATTCCAAAACAAATGGAACCTTAGAGAGCCTTGAATTTGGGGGGTTAATATCAATATTATTTTATCATAATCAATTTATTATTTAAATATTAAAAACAATTAGATTATTTTTACGTTATTTTTTAAAAATAAATTATTTTATTATTTTATTATTTAAATTTAATAAATAATATATTTAAAAATATAAAATCTAAAAAAATTAAATCATTTATTAAATTAATATTTAAATACTAAAATTTTAATCAATTTAATTTTAATTTTAAATTTGATGTCGATTATGAACCAAATGTTATCTTAAAACTGAACATGAAGCGCGTAGGCCACATCCAAATGGCATATGGTCGCTGGAGCATCACCGGAGTCCGTCCATTTTGGGACCCTGGCCAAGATTAGGGACACGTCAACAGCGACGAGAAACTCTAGAATCCTAGATATTTCTGCCGACGCAATCACGTGCCAGTTTATTAGCGGTTATAAGCGGCGCCATACTCCTTTTCCGCCACTTCAGAGACCACGACCTGTTCGTACCGACGTGTCCGGATTCTGGGCTGCAGCCCGCCGCTATTAAACCCTCCTGCCCCAAAACTCAACCCAATTAGTTCGTCCACGCTCGCCTCGCCGAAGAAGACATCAACGTCGCCATTGTCGCCGATGGCCTGCGGCGTTCCTTCGACGCTGGCCTTCAGCCCGCAGGGATTCTCCAGTAGGGCCGCCGCGGCTCCCCTAGCTTACCTGGCTCCTCCAAGCTCTCGATTCTCCCAAACCCTAGCCGTCCCCTCGAGCTTCACCGGTTTGCGGAGCAGTTTCAGACCTCGTTCTCCGCGGCTCGTTTCCGCTCCCAGATCTTCCGAGAGGAGCGTCGTCGTTAATGCCGTAAGATCGTTGCCATCTTTGGATTGTTCTCTCATTTCTATAAATCGTTTTATTTCCCCTTTAACCGTTTTTCGCTTGGCCGGTCATGGATGCAGAGCGAGCTGTCGCTGGTTGGAAACCCAGCGCCGGATTTTGAGGCTGAAGCCGTCTTTGATCAGGAATTTATCAACGTAATGCAGATCCAAGCTAAGCCTTGATGCTTGTTGTTCTGTTTTTTTTTGTTTTTTTTTTATTTATTGTTGGTAAATTTCCCTGGGACGAGAGATCCACACCCCGGGATTTCAGTGTTCTGATTATTTTTCAGTACAATAGAGCTTCAGTTGATCATTTTCTTTATGTGAGATGAATGCTTTTTGTTTACGGTTATTTGGCTGACAACCGATGGAATTGTTCAGTAGTAAGCTAAGGATGTGATGTGGTCGGTAGAAACCTCGACTATTTTGTTGGATTTTAGTTCTGAGTGAGAGGAACTGATAATCAAGATCAAGTCTTTCCTGACTAACGTTTGACTAATTGATTTGTAGCATTTCTTCTCTGAAAACTAGAACACCTGAAACACACTATCGCTTTATAACTCGTTGCACTGCTCAAATGACTCATCGAACTAACTAAAAGCGATGTCTTTGGTTTTAACTGGTTGTACTGTTAATTACAGCGAGTCTAATTTAGTGCTGAACATCCACTCTATAATATAATTTCATAGGTAGCAGTTTATTTTCTTTTAAGTAAAAGCGAACTTGTGAACAATGGGATAAAAACATATTAAAAGGTCTCTGCATCCCATGAATACTTGCTCTAATACACAAAAGTTAATTTCTACAGGTCAAACTCTCAGATTATATTGGGAAGAAGTATGTGATTCTGTTCTTCTATCCACTGGATTTCACATTTGTCTGCCCAACTGGTACATCTTATATATGTACATTTATCTATGTGAAACCTGACAGTTATAATGTAATGCTCATTTAGATCTTTATGCATTAACACGTTTTTGCCTTTTATTATGACAGAAATAACTGCTTTCAGTGACCGATATTCAGAATTTGATAAGTTAAACACAGAAATTTTGGGTGTTTCAATCGACAGTGCGGTAAGTTGTTGTCAAATTATTATTGTTTAGATGATCTAACACAAAGTTACTATATATTGGTCTAATGTTAAAGATTGAAGATCTGTCTGCTGAATCTACTGATTATTTGTTCAAGCTGACATCATTAACATGTTTCATCCATGGCTGTTATTGACTTCATTTCAACTTCGTGCGCTCAGATATGTGTTTGTAAGATAGTTGATGTCCTTTTTATCTCTCTATTCAACAAGAAATATGACTTGAACTGTCACAAGGGACACATTTCTAGAGAAACGCATCTTAATGAATTGCATGGAAGGTAATGGGGCTTTGGGTACTACAAGCTAGATAATTCTCCACTTTGGAGGGCATCTCTGTAGTTGGGAAGCCTCTTTGCCATGATACCAGTTGAATGTGGAACCATATACATGAGTATACATGAGCATGCTCATGGAATATTCAAGTCGTTGTGGTAACATGTTTCAGTTTATCTCATTTCCAGCTGTTTAGATTAGCTATATTTTTTATGCTTTTTATTATGGATCTATTATTAATAAATATATTATGCCCATTTCGAGGAAGGGAGAATTGTTTTATTGACTGACTACTAGCTAACCAATGGTTGGTTAATCATGTCAACGTATGACTACTATTATATACCAGCAATCTGCAGTTATCTTTTCGTGTGGCCAGTCATTCTGGTTGAAATCTGAATTTGTTTTTAACCATTTTCCATGCGTAGTTCTCCCATCTAGCATGGATTCAGACAGAACGGAAGTCTGGAGGTCTTGGTGATCTTAAATATCCGCTGGTGTCTGACGTGACAAAGTCAGTTTCCAAGGCTTACAATGTGTTGATTCCTGATCAGGTAGGAGACTGCATTTTTGAGAAGAGGCATTATCTAGCCAGTGCTGTTATGATCTTAATTTTCCTAAACTATCGAGTGTATCAACATGTCATTAGGCTCTGGTTGAAAAGATTGTGGATCCAATCATTTACAAAAAACATAACTTCTTGAATGGTTATTGGATTAACAGGGAATTGCATTGCGGGGACTATTTATCATTGACAAAGAGGGAGTCATCCAGCATGCTACCATTAATAATCTGGCCATTGGTCGAAGCGTGGATGAAACCTTGAGGACTCTTCAGGTAAAACTAGAGACCAAAATGGGTCTACAATTCTTTCAAAAGCTTGTTTTAACTATTGGTGTTCGTTTACAAAGTGTGGTTTGAAACTGTGACAGGCATTGCAATTTGTCCAAGAGAACCCGGATGAGGTTTGCCCTGCAGGATGGAAGCCTGGGGAGAAGACGATGAAGCCAGATCCTAAGCGCAGCAAGGAATATTTTGCATCCATTGAAAGCGTTACTGTTTGAGTAGGAGTGCTGCTCCTTGAGTAATTTTGTTTCCTGATGCTGTCTCGATGTTGATTACTTACCCTTTTGGTTCTGTTGAATCAAAACGGGAAGGGTCCTTATGCACTTTTAAATGTCTTTTATTATTGCATGAATTATGTCCATTTGTCTAGTCTGTCCAAGCAATGTTTTTGGACATAATACCAGCTTTCATCCTTCTTGCGCGCCATGAAGGAAATAATTAAAGAGCAATTATCTTATCGAATATGTGCTTTTAAAAGAATATGAATTTGTTATTGTTAATCTTATCAGGGAATTCATGCAATTCAATGGATGATAGTTTTATCCATCTTATGAAGTATTCCACGATAATTACCTTAATTCACTGTGTTTAAGTCGCAATATAGGGAATGGAAGGCGAGCGGCTGGAATTTGGGTTGCTGCTCTCCACAGACAGCCTAATATTCAATTTTTTTTTCTTCTCTGGAATGCTGATTGATTGCTTAAGAAAACATTTGGGTTTTTTAGGTTTCACAAATAGCTTTTCCGGGAAAAAAAATTGTAGAATAATACAAACAATCGCTTTGTTTTTCAACATTGAAACTTCGTGTTCGTGGAAATGATAATCTTGGCTACTTCTATTTAACTAAGGGGGGAAAAAAAAAGAAAAATCTTTGCCATCGCCATCTTTTTCAAACTTGTTCCTGTTCTCAAATTATTTTTTTCTTCCATTGTCGGTCAAGACTTTTTCTCATATGAAATTAGCTTTTCTAACTCAAAAGCACAATTTAAAGTGGTACGAGCAATTTTCTGAGAGCTGCACGAATGAATGTTATGCGGAATCCGACGCAAATATTCAAAATTTCGGGTGCTACATGCAAAAAATGCATTTGATGTTTCGCGGTGCCGCCGTGCCGGGCTGCTCAAGTGGTTCTTTCACGGAGCGCGGTGGGTTTGCTGCGAAATTATGGTGCCAGCCTCTGTTTCTGCTAAGGAAAGACAATGCTGGATATTTCCATATAAAACGCCCTTCGTGCTTCTCTCCTTTCAAGCCCTTTTTCATCTCTATCTCTTCTCTTTGCCTTCTCTTTCTCGTCAATGGGACGGGGAGAAGGAAGACCTAGCGGCGGCGGCTCTCTCCATCGGCTCCGGGTTTGAGAGCTCGTTAGCTCTTCTGGCTCGTAATCATCTGATGCAGTACCGTTTGAGCTAACCACTTGTTTCTGTAATTCTGAATTTGATTTTAGGTTTTCTTGTGGCCATTTTTCTTAGCGAATCATATGAAGTTCATGTTGAGAACAGAAAATTAATTCTTTTGTTCTCGAGTTTTTTGTTCCTTGTTGATAGTTTTTTATAAGAGAAGAGTGACTTTGATCGGATTCTCAATGGTCTTGTAGGGTTGAGAATGTTTAGCGAAATGGTGCCTCTGCAGATTAAGAACGCAACGGATTTAGGGAATAAATCCTTGAATGGTTCGTTTTTGGTTCTCAATCTTGGAAATAACACCGTTGGAGTGGGAAACAATGGTGAGCTCCGGAAACCACAGCATAATTCCTGTCAGATTACAGCAGAGAGGCCTCTCAATCCAAACGCAGTTCGCCATACATCCGTTTCTTCTGTTTCCGCTGAAGATGCGCCTTTAACCCCGCAATCTAGCAAAAGAAGGGGAATTTCTGAGGAAAAGGAAGACCCTGATTGGTTGCCTGAGAAGAAGCCTAGGAGATGCAACAGTTTGACATCCAGAATCATCAAGCCGAAGCTGAGTTTGGCTGTTGACAAGAATTCCTCTGTTAGCTCATTGGGGCAAGGCAATGCAATGTTATGCTCAAGGTCAGAATCCCCACCTCCATACCTTGTGAGCCTTCTGAACTTCTTCGGTTGGAAAGTTGTGTTTCAGCCTGGATCCAATGACTATGTATATATCTCGCCTGTTGGTCTTACTTACTTCTCTTTTCCGAAAGCATTTGAGACATTTTTACAGGGGACTACCAGGCATAATGGGAAGGCACTTCAATCACAATGCCTGGTGACAAGGAGTCCCATTGGGGTTTTGCCAGAAGGAAACTCAAGCTTGGTTAGTAGCTCAATCTTGCAAACTGGAGTTGCTGCTGCTGATTCTTCTTCCCAGAGTGGTAGCGGAGAAAGAGGATCCATGAAGAGCTCTATTGCCATGGAAAATATCAAAGCCAATGAGCCAATAGAGAAATCTTCTCTGCCCAGCCAAGAATATTTTAATGGAATTTTCAATAGATCTTTGCAAACTGCAGACAATTTGGTGTCTCGAGAAGCAAACCAACTAGCTTCAGTGAAGAAGATTGGGGAGAGTACTAAAACCTGTGTTGGGGGTGTGCACTTGGGTTGCAGATTCATTGGGGTGGTGCGTAAGAATAGCCAGGGCATGAAGAATGGTAAAGGCTGTAATAAGTCACCTGTGCAAAGCATATTGGATGTCTCGGGAACTATTCAGAATGAGTTGTGTTTACCTATCTGTGAAATTGATGGCAATGCAATAAAAGATCAGGTAAAACAGATGCCCGAAATTTCAGGATCCAAAGGCATGAAACTTAAAAGCCCATTGGGCTTACTGCAGAATAAATCTGGTGGAACATTGGAATGCAAAGGTCCCAAATCCATGCCTAACTGCCAAACAAATGAGCACAGCTTGCTTAAAGATAATAAATCACCTGGAGTTAGAAGGTCCAGGTACATTTCAGAACTTGATGCAGAATTAATTGCTGCAAAATCAAATTTCTGTTTAAATCCAAGTAAATCTGTAGTTAGCCCCGCTACTAAAAGGAATGAGAGGAAGCTATTGATTCAAGAGGGCTCCAAAGATGAGATGATGTATTTCTCTACAAGCCAAAGTTGTGCAAAGGATGAAAACAAGAATTTGGAAAATAGAAGCATCAACGTTATAGAGAAAACTCAAACTAATGGTGGTAACTTGGACCCATGTGTTAAAGTTAATGGAAGCAGGAGACGTATAAATGGGAAACATGTTCATGTAGATGGTGAGCTAGATAGAGGGATGGGAGCTGATGATGGTCTTTCAGATTTATTGTTTTTAACAGCCGTGCAAGAGGCAAACAATGCAATCAAATCTGCTGCTTCAGCTGATGTGGAGAAAATGGAAAATGGAAGTCATGCAACAGATGATACACGCTGGAAGAAAGCACTTGCAGAAGAGTCTCATAGAAAAAATCAGAGAATTCATGAACCCTGCGCTAGGTCTAACTTTAAGAATGATAAGAAGTCAAAGACTCCAAGTTCTGATAGGTGTAGTACTTCACTGGTTGACATAGGACTGCAGACTTCTATTGTTAAGAGATGCTTTCCATCCAAAACTAGAAGAAAACCGGCCAGTGGAAAAACAAAGAAAAAGAGAGGTCATGGTCATGGTGTTGTGGTTAGAGGAAATGGGAGAGGTAACCAACATGGGGAGAACCAGTCCAGCACAAAAGTCAGCATACTATCCTGGTTGATTGATTCAGGCACTACGGCTGAAAAGGAGAAGGTGGTTTACATAACAAAGAGAAGTGGAGGAAATATACCTATGGGGTTGATAACTAGAAATGGAATTTGGTGTTCTTGTTGCAAGGAGGTAGTGCCACTGTTTGAGTTTGAAGTACATGCAGGTGGCAACCATCAGCAGCCCTGGGATCACATTTTCCTTTTATCTGGGAAGTCATTGATGCAGTGCCTTGAGGAGGCATGGGAGAAAGAAAAGAAAAAAAGAATAATTGGCTATCGAACATTAGGAATAGGTGATTCAGATCCTAGTGATGACACATGCGGAGTTTGCGCTGATGGTGGGCACTTGATATGCTGTGATGGTTGTCCTTCTACATTTCATCAGGACTGTCTAACGCTCAAGGTATGAGATTATTCCTTTCTATTCTTATTTGAGTTCATTTCAAGCAATGGCAATGCCTAAACAAGGACGGCATTACCGACGGTCAAATTCTCATGACATCTGATGGGCCATTGAAAGAAAATAATTCATCGATTGTCTTAGATAAGTGTAAGAAATTATTGAAACGTTATTCTTGGTACTGGCTGGATCCATGTCTCTAGGAATGTAAAATTGTTCATAAATAGGCAGGATACAGTTTGTCTTGTTGATCAACTATACACAGTTTTTTAGTTTTTTTATTCTTCTCGTTGAAGAAAAGGTTGTATGCAATAACATCGTTTTCCAAACCTTGCGGTGTCTTTGATTTAACTTTCTTGTGTCATATTCTGTTAGAAATCAGAGTAGTTCCAATCTAGTATGCTGAAGGGATTTACATCCCCTTGCAGGAACTTCCAAAAGGCAGGTGGTACTGTCCATATTGTAGGTGTGCATTTTGCATGGTGGCCGAGAATGGATCATACATAGCTAGTGAGACCTTGACCTTGCTCTCATGCAAGCAATGTGGATGCAAATGTAAGTCTGCTTTGGGTCAATTGTGGCATGTTATTCCTTCTAGATGTAATCGATGGTTTTGCTTCTTTGCTTTGGTTACCTTCTCTAGTTAATTAATGAATCATATATTTGTAAAAATCTTCTTTAGATCACCAGGTATGTGCTTGGGCAAATGATGTAAAAGAGATGGACTCTGTATTATCATGGTTCTGTGGGAAAAGTTGCCAGAAGGTATGTGTTAGTCTTGGAATGCTATCTGTTTTCCTGGATGGTTGTTGAAGCATTATTAAAGAAACTTAAGTCAGACTTCCTTTTAGAAAGACATTTACTCTTGTCTTAACCGTGTGAATTTCTAGCTCCCAGAAATAATATCTGTGGTTGTTCTTGGCATGAAAGGTTGAGCGCCAACTATCAGACATGCTTGGCACATCAAATCCTATTGATGGGGGGCTTTCATGGACATTATTAAGACGACTTGATGCAGGCGAAGGGTTCACCTCTGTTCACAGATCTTCTTATTATATAGAATGTAATGCCAAACTTGCTGTGGCTCTTTCTGTGCTCAGCGAGTGTTTTGTTCCTCTGGTAGATCAAAGGACTGGGGTGGACATGATTTCACAAGCAGTTTACAACTGTGGGTAAGTTCCCTTTTGCTGCCTTGGTCTTGCATCACGGGTTGATACTCTGATAGGAATGTTTGCCTTGTCTGCCATGGGAAATGAACAGCATATCTTTTGCCATCTCCTGATGAAACTATACATATGGTTTGGGTAACACAGGGATGTTTCTATTCTATTAACGGAAATAGATAAAATGGTGAATAATAATTCTTGTGGCTAAAATTTCTTATTAACATTTGGTTGATTTGGAAAAAATTTATTGAAAGCATTAAATTTCTTCGTTATGTCGGATAAACAACCAAAACCTGAATAGTTATGAGAAAATATTGGGGGATAGGTTCCTGGGCTTTCTTATTCATTTAAGTGTGCTGTTCATATGGAATTTGTTGTTATACTATAACTTTTTTTTTCCTAATTACTATTCAACTAGTTTTGAAGAATACCAACCACTCCAGAGCTTCTTTGTGAATATTAATGTGGTAATGACTTCAGTGGTTTCCTTGCAGTTCAAATTTCAATCGTCTGAACTTTGAAGGATTTTATACAATAATATTGGAGAAGGATGAGGAGATCATTACAGCAGCTTCATTGAGGTCTGCAAATATCCTACTATTAGCACTTTAGATCTAATTTTTGTGCAAGATCTTGCTTCTATTGCTAGGGAATCACCCTCTAACCGCATAACACAGTCATTTGCCGTGCAAAACTGTGTTTGAAGCAGCTCATTACATGTGTCATTCTCTAGTTCTTTTCCCATCAACTTTAGTTTCACTTGTTTTTGGCAATTTTAAACCCTTTGGAGTGGAGAAAGGTTGGTTACCTTTTTCTTTCAAAACACTGCATTGTTTCCGAGAGGGCAATCTGATTTTATCAAGTCAATCTTGAATGAAGGAAAAATGAAAAAAGCAAGTTGAACGGTGGAATTTTATTATCAGCTTTTTATCTTTCATTGCATTGTGTGATTTTCATCAGTGTAAAGACACGAGTAAAGATAGGATCTGCTCATTCATGATTGGAACTTGGAACTTGCAAATAATTGTCATGTGACAACTAGTTACTTGCTTTGGTGCAAGACGAACATGGAATCCTTCTTGTAATAACGACAGTATGAACTCAGCCACACGTGAATTCCATGTTGAAAAACCATTCACATTTTCAAGAATGAAGCAAGTTCAGTTCAAATTTGTAATGTATAATATTTGAAAGAAACAGTCTATATGAATGGTTTTTCTTACCCATAGCTTGAACCTGTCTTTTCCTGCTTGTTTGTAGGCTTCATGGGACACGTTTGGCTGAAATGCCTTTCATTGGCACATTGCCAGCATACCGAAGACAAGGCATGTGTCGTCATCTCCTCAAAGTAATTGAGGAAGTAAGCAAAATTTCTAGCCCCATTTCTGTATTAAATGTTGTTAATATTATTATCCTTCAGCCTTTTCTGTTTTAATCCGTGTGTGGTTTTTTGTGTTATATTTAAACTCTAGTTTCAAACCTTGCAATACTAAATTGATATTGCTTTTCTGCTTCCCATCTTTTCTAAAAACCTCAAGTTTATGTTGCATTCATCTACCTGCCATTATATGGGTAGGTAGAACACAAGAACTGCCTAACGTCAGAATCAGTTCTAATTTGTTGTCATTTGTTGGGGAACTTATACTATTCTCGACTTGTTTGTAGGTGCTATCCTCAATAAACGTCAAGAAGCTGATTATTCCTGCAACACCTGATTTGCTAGAGACATGGATTTCAAACTTTGGTTTCAAACATTTGGAGAAATCCCATAAAGAAGAAATCAAGAATCTGAGCTTGATGGTATTTCCGGAAATCACTTTGCTTCAAAAGTCAATTTGCAAGACTGAGGCAAAGGCCACGAAAGGTGTGACACTCTTTGATTCCCTTCCAAAAATCAATGTGCTCGTTCTGTTTGCTGCGTTCCAGATCTACCCATTTTCTTCCGCTGCAGGTGATGATAATAACCTTGATAACACTATTCACGTCAAAAGTTATGGAGGAAGACAGGAGCTGCAGAGGCCTTCTGAAAATCGCATCGGTAGCCTGGATCATAATAGTAGGAGTGAAAACTGCAGCATCAAGGGGCAGAAGCAAAAAAATGCTACAACAGAATTTTGCATTGATGCTGAAACTCCGGGCCTTTCTCCAGATCTTTTTTCCATTCTGCATCCTGAAGTGAGAAACGCGTTCCTGTACGAAACTCTGCATTCGCACAGCACATTGACATCCAGCCTCAACACGACGCTCTCCACAAAAAATTACGGTTAGAGACAGAAAGTCGCCATGTAGAGGAAACAGTTTTGTCATGCGAGAAGCAATCCAGTGTTCGCGGCAAAGCGTAAGGATTATGGGCGCAGTTTTGGTAATGCCGCACATTGGCATTGCCGCAGGCTGAAGACGCAGACACTGCGAGAATCGTTGATTTTGTAGTTGACATCTGTTTTATCGGTCGGTGATTACACCCCGTTGTTGCAAAATGTTTGGTTTTTCAATCTTTTTTAGATATATTAAATATTGGAACCTGAATTTTTCTCTTTTTTTTTTTTTCCCAAAGGGTGCATTTTTATTTATTTATTTATTTATTTATTTATTTGTTGGTAGGAAACTTGATTATCTTCTTTTTATTTTATTTTTTACACCAAAAGGCGTTCTAATAAGCGAACTCATGAATTTCGTCGGAAGAAAGTTGGGTGGATGGAGGGAAAGCTTTATGAAAATGTTTATTGCATCTTTGGTTTGTGAATATACCAGAGTTTATACTATTTTTGTAAAAATGACTTAAATGATAAGAAAACCCTGTAAACCTTTTTTATTTATTTATGTGAAGAAAAAGGTCTTTATTGTCTTTATCTGTACGAAAACGAAGGCCAAATTGTATCAGTACGCGGCCCAACTAAATGCTCCGCGCCAGGGCAGGTGGGCTATGTGCACAAACTAAAGAGGCCCATTAAACAGAAAAACACTACACCGCGATATGAATGACATCCCTCTTCCCTTCTGGTTCGACACTCCCTCCTCGCCGCTCCGCCTCCGTCCCCGGCTCCCGGCAGCGTATCGGACTCTGCCCATCCGCTACTCTAATGTATCTGCCGGTTTCTTGTGGGTCGATCGGGAGCGTCTTCTCTCGATTGAAGGCAATGTTGCAAAAGAGCCTCCGGTGCCGGTGAGACCTCCTTTCCAACCCCGAAGAATATTTCCTTCCGGAAGGCAAATAAGAGTTTCAGATTCCCAATTTCTCGTTCAATTTCTGCTTTTTATTTCGACACTTTTGTTTCTTTGTGCTCAATGAAGATTTATGGCTGGAAGGGGGAGTTTGCAGGGCTTTCTGCAGTTTGGCTGTGTGCCAAATGCTCTAGTACGTGACCGCTGTGGCAGTTAGAAGTTAGAACTCTCTTCCTTCTTATTCTAGGGCCATATGATAGCGAAATGTGCATCTTGAACTCACCATTGAGATATGTAGCATCCAAATGGGAGAGGTCCAATAGAATTGTGAAAATAAGCGGAAAACTTTGTGAGGTGCTAAGAGAAGTCATGCCAGAGAAATAAAAGAATTTTTGAGAAAATGAGATGGTTAGAGAGGAAAGCATTTGGAGTAGCAGAGACTTAAAGGGGAAAGGGGGGACCATAATTTTTTTCCTTTGAGATTTCTTTGTGGATATCATAATGATCAATTATAGTTCCAGTTAGCTCTCAAAGTTAATTTTCTTGGAAATCAATATTTGATGCTTTCTGTTTGACTGTCAAACCTTGTTGCCACACAGTATCTGTTTAAAGCATCATGTCAAAGATGAACTAAGGATGTTTTACCCAACCCACTCCAGGATACTGCACTAGCAGTGCTTAGAAGCCCTCAAAGTCTTCCTATTGTTGTTTAATCACCTGTATTCTTTTCTACTTTCCCCTACCTCTTTTAGATGTCTCTTCCACATTCATGCAAGGATTATAGGATTCAGTATGAAAACTCTAAACATGCATTAATTTGTACATTGTCTGCCATTGTTAATATGAATCTTAATTTCTTCCTATGTATGTTTTTGCACAGTGCATTGTAGCAGGGAGGTAATACACCTTGACTCTTCTACTTCTTCGATGTAGGAACATATTATGTAGTTCACTGTGTAAGCTGCTGTTTTCAGCGATCTAATCTGACATTTCTGTTTGCAAATCATTCACATTCATTTGAGAATGAGATGGTATATTAGTTGGTAGATGGTGGGTGTCATGGTCCACATTCTTGTACACTTGACTTATATGTGATGAGGATGTTTTCTAATTGATTGGCAATCTGATCATCAGAAGTGAGGAGTTAGGTGGGACAGATCTGGTCTTTCAGGTAATAGTGATCTGAATTAGTCTTTTTATTTTTTGAAAGTATTACATTGGACCTAATTCCATCATATTTACATTGACAAGGCCATCATTTCTTTCCCCTTTCCTTGTGGCTCCTTTTCTTCTTTTGCAATTTGGGATTTGAGCAACCAAACATTGATTCTCACACCAATTTGATGATGTCTTCATAGCCAAAGAGGATACCTTTGGCCACATGGCCACGTAGAATAGACAACCCAAAGATGCTTATGGAAGCTAGCATTAAAATGAGAGAAGCTTTTGAGCAGATAATGCCACATGATGCTTTTAATGTTGTATTGTGATGAGTACTTTATTTCAAAAGGTTTGATTGGGGACATAAAGAAGAGATATGAAGGTTAAAAGAAAAAAAGAAGCCTTGATTTCTTTCTTTTTTTTCTTTCCTTTACTTATTCTGTATTTTCTAATGTGTACATGAAATCTAAATAACTAGCAACATAAGGAATGGAGAAAGGGTGGAGTCGCAAGGATTATGTTGGTTCCCTTAACTGTATTTTTTTTCTCCAATCACTCCTTTTATAGCACTGCAGTGTACTTTTTCTCTCCTAATTATTCTGAGACCCTTTGCGCCTCTTTTTGGACCGTGTTAGACTGTAGCTTTTGACTGTGACCAAGACCAGTTTGAATAGAGAAGCACATTGGAGCATAGAACACTCTCTGGCTTGGAGATATTAAAAGTTGCATCACGCCACAAGTTTCATCTCATTGTGTTTACAGAAAAATAATGACATAGGTTTCAGCAAGAAAATCTTCCAGCGCATATGTTGCTTGTTGATAATCAATTTTCTTTTGGTGTGAATTAGGGCATACTGATTATTGTTTTGGAAACATTAGCAAAAGAACAAGAATGTGTTCTGAAACCGAGCCAATACTCGAGACAAATGCAACTTGTGATATAATAGCATACATACCCTTGTTTTGTGTCTGTTGAAGTTGATTACTTCATCCTGTCGCTTGATCAATTTGTTTTCTACTAATGCCCTTTAGTTTAATTGAAGTGCAGGCTGATGTGTGGGATATGCCGATGATCAAATCTGGCATTAAAAAACTCGACGAAGATGATTGAGGAATGAAGAGAGATCTCTCGAGAGCTGTGTTAACTAGTGCTGTATAATATTTATTATCATCCTTTAACCAGCATTTAGGAAGTGGTGGAGCTCTTCTTTTCATGCAAATGCACCTGTCTGCCAAATGCCCTTGGAGCATGCTGGACATGGTTTGATTTGTTTCTGAGCTGACTGCTAGAAGCGCAATTCACCACTGCAGACAGAAACTAAATTGCTGGATCTCATCTGTGAATGTTAAATGTGAGCAGGTGTAATCATGCTTGATTTGTGTCTTATGTCCGTGTGTCAGTTCTCTACATATTCTGTTTCCAGTTATCTTGGAAGGTGTGTTGTTCTATTGCAGTGAGTTTTTGAGGAAAACGGGGATGCTGGAAAACTTTAGCTTTTATGGAATTATTATTATTATTATTATTATTATTAGTAATAGTAACAGTAGTATGGGAATGAATGTCTTTTTTTTTATTTTTTGGTGTGTGTAGGGATATATATTGAAGATTCGGTTGTCCTGGTGGTGTCTCGCAGGAGCATGCTTTATTCCTTGCTCTTTTCGAGTTCAGTGGGGAAAGAGGCCGTACACAGTTCCCGATTCCTTCAGGCGGGCCCTGGCCCACCTCTTGAAAGCTTCATTTCCAGTGGGCCCTCCAAAAAGATTGGGCCCACTTCCTTGACGGATCATTCATTTGTGTTAATTGTCGTTTAATCGTAATCATTAATGGGACGGGTAGAATGTTATTACCCATTCTAACACTATTATTCTTCCCCCAATTATTTGGTTGAAAAATCAAGACTTGCAGGCTATTCAGTTTGTAGCTCTTTTAGCTTTACACGAATCGAGCAGGCTCGAGCCGTAGGTCGGTACTAACACATGAAAAAATAAAGCGCCATTTTTCTTTTCTTTTCTTTTTATTTTTTTATTTTTTTATTTTTTTGAAATTAAAGTGTAAATGTGGCTTCTTGGGGCATTGAAATTACCATGTGGTGAAAGGCTCGATCGTCTATGTATTCCTGCAACTTTTACTGAGTATATCATTCTCTGATATGGATGGTGGGTCATTTTGACTCAAAAAGATAAATATATATATATATATATATAAATATAATTTCTTAAAATTTTATCAAATTATATTTTTTAAAAATTTAAAAATTTATATATAACTCTTTTTAATCTTGCTAAATCACATATTTGTTCTTAAAACTTGAAAATTCGCATATAACTCCTCAAATTTTTTAAAAAGTATATATTTATCCTCTAAATTTAAAATTAAATATTTTTTATATTATTAGATATATTGTAGCAATTTCATTGGGTATATATTATTGTTAGAATTAGAAATATTTAAGAATTATGTGTCATTTAACGTCATTTAAATTGAAGAAAAAAAAACAAAGATGTTTTTTATTTGGTTAGAAAAAATTTTAATAGTTATCATTATTGTAAAAAACTCTCTCTTATTCAGTTAAAAGATTTATTTCATATTAAATTTAAATACAAGATATAAAATTACTATTTTGTCCTTGATTTCATTTCAATCCGTTTTAGTTTGATATCAAATAAAATTTAAACTTGAAATGTAAAATAATAATTTTGCTATGAAAACCCGTTTCAACCTAATCTTAAGTAAAGCAAGGGCTCAATTTAGGGCATATCTGAGATTTGATATAAATTAGATTTGAAAATCTATACTTGATTGAAATCATGTTTTCCATTTTATTAATCTATACCTAATTGAAAATATCTTCATTTTTTCAATTCAATCTAAATGATGTTAAACAATATTTATTTTCTAAATATTATTGATTCTAGTAATAGATTTATATTTTATGAAATTTTTATAATATATTCAGTAACTCAATAAAAAATATTTAAAATTTAAATTTAGAGGAAAAATATGTAATTTTAAAAAAATTTGAGGAGTTATATGTAAATTTTCAAATTTTAAGAAAAAAATATGTAATTTAGTAAGATTTGAAAAAACTATATGTAATTTTTTAAAATTTAAAAAAGAATCATTCAATTTAGTAAAATTTTAAGAATTTATATATAATTAATCTGAAAAAAAAATTTATGGAGGAGGCCCATAAAACCAATGGCCCAAAATCAAACGATCATCGAAAGGAAACACTTTTGAGAAAAAAAAGATGCAAAAATGAATTAAAAAAAGGAGGAAAATATGCTACAAAAGGGATACAACGAAGAGATTATAGTGCCTCTAGCCTAAAGTGTGGTCAGTTTTATATTTGTGAATTAAAACAAATTTAATTTTAACCGAAACTTGCAAATGTACTGATAAATGTTACTCCGAGTGAGAGATGGAATAACTGTTTTACTCGTTTAAATTATTACAAAAGTCTGATTTTTAGTATTTTTTTTTTCCTGAATTTAGCATTAATTTTAAGTGAAGTTTGTAACATTCCTGTTCAAATACATCCTTAATTATTAGTTTGTATAGAGTGGAATTATTCAGCGTATCATCTTTATTGGCAGTACAAATACACATCACCATTATCGTGAGAGGAAGAGAGAGAGAGAGAGAGAGAGAGAGATGGGAAGAGAAGGCAAAGCTGATTTGCCTTTGATGCCGCTTGTCATCACCTGCATTCCGCTTTCCACTACAAAATCACCTTTGGACCCAATTTAACCTCCCCTGCAAGAAAAGCACAGCTCACATATCCATACAACTTCACAATCCTTAAAGCAATACTTAAATAAAAAAGAAATCAAAAAAATTTGTGACAAAAAAAACCCTAAAAAGCAGATGACTACTTCCATATACAAACTCCCCCCTGCCCAGCTCGCTCTCCCTCTCCCACATCAAACACAAGGACCTAACAAGTATATATCACCGCTATTCACTACAAAGTTTGACAACCTACCTAGGCGATTCTCTCTCTCCTCCTCCCCCTCTTTACTCTCTCCTTCTTCTTCTTCTTCGTCTTACTCCTCCAATTCAAGGAAATACCAATTTCTTGGATCCTACTACTCTCTTACCTAACTTAACCTCCACTTCTCCTTGGAGGAACATCACGGAGATGAGAGCAGGAGGCTGTACAGTACAACAGGCCCTCACCGCCGAGGCGGCTACCGTCGTGAAGCAGGCGGTGAGCCTTGCGCGCCGCCGGGGTCATGCGCAGGTAACCCCTCTCCACGTGGCGCACGCGATGCTCTCGTCCTCCACTGGCCTCCTCCGCGCCGCCTGCCTTCAGTCTCACTCCCACCCTCTACAGTGCAAGGCCCTCGAGCTTTGCTTCAACGTCGCGCTCAACAGGCTCCCGGCCTCTTCGTCCTCCGGCCCGATGCTCGGCCCCCACCAGCCCCATCATCACCACCACCACCCTCCGTCCCTTTCCAACGCGCTCGTAGCCGCCTTCAAGCGTGCGCAGGCGCACCAGCGCCGGGGCTCCATCGAGAGCCAGCAGCAGCCGCTGCTAGCCGTTAAGATAGAACTCGAGCAACTGATCATCTCCATCCTGGACGATCCCAGCGTCAGCCGGGTCATGAGGGAGGCCGGCTTCTCGAGCACCCAAGTGAAGAGCAACGTGGAGCAAGCCGTCTCCTTGGAGATATGCGCGCCAACTTCCTCCAACCCCAACCCTAACAAGCCAAAGGAGCTATTAGCTCCACCTCAGGCGAGCAAAGCTACCAAAATTCCTGAGCAAGTGAGAAGCGAGGACGTGATGTGCGTGATAGAGTCTCTGGTAAGCAAGAAGAAGAGGAGTCTCGTGGTGGTAGGGGAGTGCTTGACCTTTACTGAGGGAGTAGTGAGAGGAGTGATGGATAGAGTCGACAAGGGAGAGGTCCCTGAGACACTGAGAAACCTCCAGTTCATTACACTTCCTCTATACTCCTTCGGGGACATGCCTAGAGAGGAAGCAGAGCAGAAGATAGGGGAGCTTAGGTGCGTGGTCAAGAGTTTCTGCGTGGGAAAAGGAGCTGTGCTTTACTTGGGCGATCTCAAGTGGGCAGCTGAGTATAGAGCTAGCTGTGGGGGCAAAGGCAGGAGCTACTACTGTCCTGTGGAGCATGTGATCATGGAGATTGGGAGGTTGGTGTGCGGCTCAATTGGAGGTGAAGGTGGAGCTCAGAGGGTCTGGCTCATGGGGATCGCGACTTACCATACTTACATGAAGTGCAGGGCCGGGCACCCATCATTGGAGACTCTCTGGGCTCTTCAGCCTCTAACCATTCCAGCTGGAAGCCTGGGATTGAGCCTCAACTATGATGAGTAAGTCCTTCAACCATGAAATTGATTCCTAGTACTGATTTTCTTAGTTATGTGAGAAATGAATCCGTCATAATTGTGTTTCTGATTTGATTATGATTGCTTGCGTTCTGTAATTCATTTAGTAGCTTTTCTTGATTTGCGATATATGAACATTATTTGCTTCTGTTTGCTTGCTATATATCCACGAGGAAAAGGCTGCAGTCTAGTTGCTTGCAAGGTGGGTTTTCTTATGAATCTGCTTGGAAAAGTTAGAATCATGGCTTTGGTGTTTTAAAAAGTAGGACTCTCAGTTTCTCTTCTTTTTATTCCTCTCTTTTGAAAAAAATTTTTTTTTTTAATGCCTTTGCTGTTTTGCTTTGGCGCGCAGTTTTATTTCATAAAAACAAAGAAACAATTGTTTCTTAATGAATCGCCCTTGTTTTTTCCTTTTCCCATCCAAAATAAACCCAGTTATATTGTTTAAAAAGAATAGAATTTCCTGAATTTGTACTGATCTCACTTGCTTGTTTCAGTAGCTCGAGAAGCCAACTGAAGAGCAAGAGAAGTGGCGATTCTTCTTTCTGGACATTGATGGACAATGGAGCTAGCAACCAGCTCAATTGCTGCAGTGATTGCTCTGTTAAGTTCGAGGCTGAGGCTCGGAGTCTCTCGACCACTTCGAACAGTAGCCGTGGCTCAATCTCCACTACCCTCCCTTCGTGGCTCCGGCAATACAAGGAAGAGAACAAGGGAGACACCTCCATCAATCAAGTACTCATCTGAATCTATACCCATTCCATTATAGTTAATACACCGTTAATTCTATAAACTTATGACTCTTCTTTATATCTATCTATGTAGGACTGTATCCAAGTGAAGCAACTATGCAAAAAGTGGAACTCCTTTTGTAGTTCGTCTCACAAGCAGCAACAACACCCTTCGGAAATAGCCATACATTTCTCCTCAGCTTCTCCATCCTCTTCTTCTCTCTCTTCCTATGATCACCATTACGGTTTCCAGCAGACCCAGCAACCATGGCTAACTAGCACGAGACAGCCATGGAGGGAACACCATAACTGGCTGTCGGAAACCATGGACGAAGGCTATGAAGGCCGCGTGCACTTCATCTTAACTAGCGGCAACCCTAAGTCTGACCCTAACTCGGCTTCTTCCAGCGACACCATGGAGATGGACTACGTCCACAAGTTCAAGGAACTCAATGCCGAGAACCTCAAGACGCTGTGCAACGCATTGGAGAGAAAGGTCCCATGGCAGAAGGACATCGTGCCTGAGATTGCAAGCACTATACTCCGGTGTCGATCTGGAATGGTGAGACGGAAAGATGGGTCGAGATTAACGGAAACCAAGGAGGAGACGTGGTTGTTCTTCCAGGGGAGTGATGCTCAGGCTAAAGAGAAGATAGCTAGAGAGCTTGCAAGCCTCGTCTTCGGTTCTTATAGCAATATTGTTACCATCTGGCTAAGCAACCTCTCATCGACTAGGTCAGACTCCAGCGATGACTACAGAAACAAGAGGTCAAGGCAAGAATCAAGCCACAGCTATGTCGAGAGGTTCTTCGAAGTGATCCGAGAGGACCCGCACCGGGTCTTCTTGTTGGAGGACATAGAGCAAGTCGATTACTACTCTCAAATGTGCATCAAGAGTGCTATGGAGAGTGGTAGAATACGAAGCTCCAATGGCAAAGAAGTTGGTGTAAGCGACGGCATTGTCATCTTGAGCTGTGAAAGCTTCGATTCAAGGTCGAGGGCTTGCTCTCCGCCAGTGAAGCAGAAGTCGGAGAGCGAGGAGGAGAAGGAAGATGAATGCGAGAAGGAGGTCGGGTCTGGAATCTGCTTGGATTTGAATCTTTGCGCCGGAGATGAGGATGCAGACGATTGTTTACTTGATGACGTGGGGCTTCTTGAATCGGTGGATAGATCCTTCTTCTTTGGGTTGCCAGATGAGTTTTGATCTGTGGTTACTCTTTGGCTTTTGTTTGGTCTTTTCTTGTTCTTCTTCTTGGTGATGAATCTTGTTTCAATTTCTTTTCTTTTTTTCTTTAGTTGTGAGAAAACAAGGGTTTGGTGGGCTAGGCTATATTTTCTCACTTAGGGAGAACACATGTATATTGGCAGCATCTTTGTGGAATTGGTTTATTGGTTTTTTCTAATTTTCTGATCCGAGTATCACGGCCATCTTTTTAAATTTTTTTCGTTTTTTCTTCAGTGCTGTCAATCTAACAAAACTGTACAAAACTTTAACAAAAATGCGCATAAAAAATATCGCGAATTAAACAAAAATTTGAATATATTTAATTCTTATAATATTTTAGATAATGCATTAGAGTAGTCAAGTTCAAACAAACTATTATATTCTGGTTCAATTAATCATTCCAATACATATGCCTAAATTTAAAATAAAAAATATTTAGCAAATAAATACCTATTTTATTGCAAATCTACCTTGTCACTACTAAGTAAAAAATCATTTGTCGTATGTTATAAATTTATAAAAAATTATCTTAATTAAAATATTTAAAAGTATTCTATTTAATTTAATTTTATCAATTAAAATTAATGTTAAAAAATTAAATTATTCTCATTTGATCTTGGTTCAAATAATTATTTATTTAATATAAAAATTAACTTATTTTATTCTAGTCTTTGTGAAAAATCTGTTGTCTAGTATTATAAAATTAAAACATTAAAATTCAAGTTTGTCAGACCAACTATGGGTGATTATAAATTAACTATATAAAATAAAACTAAATAAGAATAATTTGAACTTTTATATTAGTTTAATTGATAAAATTAAAGTAAAATAAAATATCTTTTAAATATTTTAATTGAGGTATTTTTTTACAAATTTATATTACAAGACAAGTTTTTTTATAATAATAATAAGATAAGTGATTTTTTATAAATTTACAATAAAATAGATAGTTGTTTGCTAAAATTTTTTAAATAAAATAAATTTTATAATTTATGTATAGATTTTGTAAATATTTTAAGATAGAGAGTAAATAAAATTATTTTCTATTATATTGAATATCTTCCATTTTATCTCTAACAAAAAAAATCTCAATAAAGACTCATGAAATCCATAAAACGGATGCTAGACTACAGTGCAAAGCAAATTGTAGCGACAATATTTTGGGACTGTAGTATTCTCGATCGAGTAAAACCTATACATCAATTTTAGGTTTTTTTTTTCGCAAAGCAACAGTGCAGTGTTGTTGAAGAGAACTCAACTTTCTTTTGTTTACTGCAGAGAGTTGGCGAGAAGAGGAGTGTTACACCATTGGCTGCCAACTCTAGCTCATGTATGATTTGAGAGTGTCTCACGTGAGTTGGGGGGGCACTCAGCACTCAGAGTCATAAGGTATAAGTTGGATATATTGGAGCATGTTCCACGAGCATCCCTTCCCTATCGATTGGTTTTAGCTTGGGCCTACAGGATTGGCTGGAAATGATGTACATTTTGAAAAAGAATGTTGCTACAAATAGATGAATGTACTTTCCTGGGATCTGTCAGATATAATTTGATTCTCTCCTCCTCATTATGGGAATGCCATGATTCATGATAACTTAATATATATCGATCTTTGCAGCAACAGGGTACAAACATGTGTGTGTAATGAATGATATATCAAATTGGAGACATCATGTATCTTGGATTGTGAGTTGCAGCAGGACACAATCCACAGTTTGTTTTGTTGATTGGAGAATCAGAGTGGTTTCCAAAACCAAAAGCACCAAGCACTACAATAGTAAAATGATGGCAGAGATCACAATAGGTGGTGCAAAATTAATTCGAAGAGGCCAATGAAGAGATGAATAGAGTGAATGTTGGGATGATTTGTGGGAGCGTGGCAGAGATGGGGATTTATCCAAGGCATGATTCATAACTTAAGGGTTGTGCAAAGGGGGATTCACTTTAGAAGGCAAAGACACAACAATCTTCCTTAAGAAATATCAAAAGCGCACTACTTTTCATGCACGGTGATGCGATTTGAAAAAGAATCGCTTTTCCTGCTTTGAATTTCACAAACCCAACATTCTCGTCTTTGGAAAGTAGTGGGAGGAGGAGGAGGAGCAGGTTAAAAAGACTATAATGCAAAAAATAAAGATAAGCATCTAGTCTTTAATGGCTTAAAGTTTGCTGCTTTAGAATCCTACAAAGATCATCTTCTCTGCTCTTGACACTTGAAGAAAGAAGAAGAAGAAAAAGGAAAAAAAAAATGAAAATCTATGTGTAAGTGGGGAATTTGTCGTGTGCTGTTCTGGATAAAAGATTACATCTTTGAATAGATGGATATAGGTGAAGAAGCACAAAGGCATTTATTTGGAGCAGCGGGACTCTTACAATACTATTACTAGCATCTCACATGCTTATCCTTTCTTTAGAAATCCCAACGCTAATATAATATTCTCCTCCACTTTTGGCCAACCTCTTTCACTACTTTTCTCCAATCTCAGAAGAAGCCTCACTTGGACTGCTTTCTTCTGTGTATTTCCTTTCTTTAATCGATTCCTATTTTTTCTCTTTCTTTCTTCTCAGTGAAGCTGCATCTGTCCATCTCTATTATTTCGAAAAATATCGATATTCACCACAATTCACGATATAGAGGAAGAATAGAAAAGAGGAAAAGATAACACACAAGAGATTTATGTGACGAAGACGATCCAGAGGATATTGTATTAATGAGAAGAGAAAAGAGAATATTACAACGATGGAGACGAAACTCCAATATCACAAACTCTCACAAAAGACTAAATAGTCCAACCGTCACAAGACGTATTGAGAGTATTGATCTATATATATATATATATATCTCTATTTTTTGAAACCCTTACATCAATTGTGTATTTATAGATGTGGCCTAATGATGTTTGAGTCAAAGTAGAAAACTGACTCAAACAAGACTTCTGCTAATTTAAGTCTTCTAGTAGAAGATAAATCTAGATAAGGATTAGGCCCACTAAATAACTTCCTAATATAATTAAGACTATTCGAAAAATCAGGATTCGAGACACCATAAATCTAACAATATCCACCTTGCTTCAAATCATCTTATTATCTGAATTTAAATCTTTAATAGATGTCTTTGCCATTACCTTCTGATAATTTCATCAGATTTCCAGTATGGCTCATTTGAACAGAATCCATCTTTTCATTCATAACAGCTTGCCACTGAGAAAAATTTTTATCCTGCACTGCTTGTTTATAGGAAGAAGAATCACCATTGTCAGTAACTAAAGCAAAAGCTACCATATTTTCAAAACCATACTTTTCAGGTGGCTTTATTTTTCTTTGAGATCTTCGAAGTGGAGTCTTTTCAGAAACTTGATTTTTAGAATTTTCTTGAGAGTTGGGTATACCTTGAATATCTTCTTCTAAAGGAACTACATGCTCCATCTCCACTTGCATTATATCATTGGGACCTTTTTTTGAGAGATTTTAACATAACACTTTCGTCAAATACTATATCTCTCTCAATAATTATATTTGAAATAGTAGGATCCCACAAACGATAGCCTTTGACGTCTTTGGCATAACCCAGGAAAATACATTTTTTGGAACGTGCATCTAACTTATCCTTGACAACATGCATATAAGCAGGGCAACCAAAAATCTTTAAAGAAGAATAATTTGCAGATTGACCAGTCCATACCTCTTCAGAAGTCTTGCAATTAATGGCTGTTTGAGGAGAGTGATTCATAATGAAGCATGCTGTATTGACTGCTTCTGCCCAAAAATATTTATCAAGATTAGCTGTACTGAGCATACTACGTGCTTTCTCCAATAAGGTTCTGTTCATCCTTTCAGCCACACCATTTTGTTAAGGTTTTCCCGAGATAGTAAAGTGGCGTTTGATGCCTTCATTTTCACAGAATTTGAGAAATTCTGTTAATTTGTACTTTCTGCCATTATCACTTCTGAGGTATTTGATTTTTCTACCAGTCTTTTTCTCAACTGAAGTTTTCCACCGTTTGAAAACAGAAAACACTTCGGCTTTGTGATGCAAAAAATAAATCCACACTTTTATGGAAAAGTCATCAATAAAACTGACAAAATAACGAGCACCAGATTTTGATGGAATAGGAGAGCACCGCACATCAGAATGAATATAATCAATTAAGCCTTTAGTGCAATGAATACCGGTGTTAAACTTTACCTTGGACTGTTTACCATAGAGACAATACTCGCAGAAATCCAATTTGCATGAATTGAGGCCTTTCAGTAATTTTCTTTTGTTAAGCTCACTTAAACCTTACTCATTCATATGACCGAGACGCATCATAAGTGGGTCATATCAGAAGAAGATCCCTGAGAAATTGCTGCTTCACCTGCAACGGTTTTTCCTACTAACTCATATAAATTTTCATGCTTTAGGTCTTTCATCACTATCAATGAACCTTAGCAACTTTAAGAACTCCACCTTCAGCAGAATACTTATAACCAGCAGAATCCAAAGCACCCAAAGAGATCAAATTCTTTTTCAAATCAGAAACATGTCTAACATCAGTAAGAGTTCTAATAATATTATCAAACATCTTAATTTTGATTGTTCCAATTTCAACAATTTTGCATGGATTGTTATTATCCATTAAAACTAAACCACCATCATAGGACTTGTAGTCTTCAAACCAATCCTTATTAGGACACATGTGGTAAGAACAACCAGAATTAAGAATCCAAATATCATGGTAACGATCAAAATTAGAACTAATAGAGAGAACGTTACCCAAATTATCATCAGAACTCCCTTCAACAACTGACACTTGTTCTTTAGATTGCTCTTTAGATTGAGATTTTCTTTCTTTCTTTGCTTTGAACTTCCAATAATCTTTAATTGCATGTCTCATCTTCTTACAATACCTGCAGTTTATTTCTTTGGATTTGGATATAGAATGACCTGTCCTTGATCTTTCTTTGGTACAACCTTTGACAATTAATGCTTCTGAGTGTGACACATTCCCTCCAATTTTTTTCAAATATTCATTAGATAGAAGGGCAGCAGAAATATCGTCAAATTTCAAATCCTTCCCATACATGAGAGTAGTTTTAAGATTCTCAATAGAATGAGGTAAAGACGATAATAAAATAATTACCTTATTTTCATCTTCAATTTTAATATCAATGTTTAACAATTGAGAGACAAGTTTATTGAAAGCATTAAGATGATCAACTATATTTGTACCTTCTGTCATTCGAAAATTGAAGAGTTTATGCTTTAAATAAACTCGATTTGAGATAGACTTACTCATATACTGTTTTTTCAACTTTTTTCATAACTCTGAAGGTGATGTTTCATGAAGAAACGGATAGAGTACCTTATCGGTGAGACTGAGGATGATTGTGCTATGTGCAATAGCTTTCTAGTTTTCCCAGACACTTTCAGCGATATCTTCAGGTTTGACATCCTCCAATGTATTTCTCAATCCTTGTTGAGTAAGAATTACACAAACTCTTGCTTGCCAAATAGAGAATTCTTGCTTTCCATTGAATTTCTCTATATCGAACTTCATGACATATTAAACCAAGCTCTGATGCCACTTGTTGCGGAAAATATCAATATCCACCACAATCCACGATATAGAGGAAGAACAAAAAAGAGGAAAAGATAACACACAAGAGATATATGTGGCAAAGACGATTCAGAGGATATTGTATTAATGAAAAGAGAAAAGAGAAGATTACAACGATGGAGACGAAACTCCAATATCACAAACTCTCACAAAAGACTAAGTAGCCTAATCATCACAAAACGTATTGAGAGTATTGATCTATATATATATCTCTTTCTCTATTTTTTGAAACCCTTACATCAATGATGTATTTCTAGATGTGGCCTAATGATGTTTGAGTCAAAGTAGAAAAATGACTCAAATAAGACTTCTACTAATTTAAGTCTTCTAGTAAAAGATAAATCTAGATAAGGAATAGACCCACTAAATAACTTTCTAATATAATTAAGACTATCCAAAAAATCCGGATTCGAGACACCATAAAGCCAACCCTCTATCTCTCTATCTCTCTCTCACACATCATGTAATAAAAAGGTTTGGTCTTTTTCAGTAATATTCGTCATTTGTCATTACTCGGGCAATCTATCCCAGTTTTGTGATGGCATATATAGTTCAATATAGATAAGATAACCTTAATTACCAAAGTTAAAATAAAAAGTCCTCTTTTGAGATGTTACATCATGTGATTACCGAGATCAAATGGGGCTCCACTGTAATCATTCTGTTTATATTGCTGATGCTCACCTTGACAGATCCATTTCACTACCTCATCTAAACAAGACGTCATAGTCCACAATTAGGGTTTATAAAGGATTGGCGTTTGCTTGGAGAGAATAATACACGTAATGTGCAGAACAAGACGAGTGCGGTGGTCGTTTTCCTTGTGAGGCGCAGAAGAAGAACACATGGCAATAGTGGCTTTTCCTTTGTGAGATATAAGGAGGATATGAATCAAAAGCGCATTTCGTTTTGCTTCACAAAAAATAGAGCAAAAATTCTCCTCGTATTCCGGGGGAAGCACGACACGATGAGACAAATCCTCGTAGTAGTGGACAACATCTCTCCGAAGGTTTGCACGCCCGAGATATGCGTGGTCCGTCTTGCATGTGCATGCAACTCCACGTACTCTGCTCCTCGTATTGTTAAATAGATATATGACCGAGCGGGTTTTATGATATTTTAATTTTTGTTATTTAAAAGAAAAAATGGCTTTGCATGGTAATGATTATTTACTGAGATTAATTAAAGTGATGGCTCGAACAGATAACCAAATCTGGCGTGGAGGACGGTGAAAGAAAGCGCACAAAGGAATGGGAACAGGAATGGAAAGTAATGGTTGTTTATGGGGACGTATGGGCAGGGGAATTTTGGGGAAGCGCAATTGACAAGTGTTGTCATAATTCAAGACACAAACACTGCTTTGCCTTGCCATGCCATGCAGTTAAGAAATAATGAGAACAAAAATTAATGGAAAAGAGAGAGAGGGAAAGTGTGTGGGTGTGTGTACAAAGCGGGCTTCGTTTTGCTTTTCCAACAGCCAGTGATCCTTCTTTTCATAAATTCGTATGCGCTTCTTTTTGACTGCGCTCAACTCCAATCCAAATACCTTGCTTGCCGGCACCCCGCATTCCCCCTTCTGTTTATGCTGCACACTACTCACCCAGGATTTAGACTGCAAGTTTTCTAAATTAATAGGATTCCCAAGACAATTTAAAAACTTCACAGAAATTCTTTCTTTTATGTACTTGGAAAAAAAAAAATAAAAAACATCCCCCATCCCAACTGAAATTCTTCAGCATATCAAGCCAACACTTGGCTTCGCCTACAACAAAACGTATTAACCTCTCCAAAATATACCGAGAGAGAATCTTTAAAGCAGTAAGAGAGACGTTATTTTTCGATCATTTAAAAAAAAGAGATGAAGAGGACGAGGATGACAACAAAAGCAGTGATGGATTCACAGGCGCTGCTTTTCCTTTGTTTCGACATCTTCATCTTAATGAACAAATCTTTAAGGCTGTAGCCTGAATAATCATTTGATGGGTAATAACTCTGTACCTTCTCTTTCACAATCACGCAAGCCAGTCTCAGGTGAGAAGCCCAACAGTAACACCGCCAAAAGTGGCCCGACCCATATGACTGGGCGGAGTCGGTTACCGGGCCCAGTGCTACAAGCTCGAAGCCCGTGTGCTGCTTCGTGCATCTTGAAATACGTAATTATCATTAATATTTTTTTTTTTAAAAAAAAATAGCTACTTTAATCCGACAAGCATCCGCCTTACCGGATTCTACCATTATTGTCCTTTTGCAACTCGTCTTCTCGCCAGACATAGTTTATAGTTTATACAGCTTGTTAGATGCTTAATATACTATTTTCTCCATTTAACCTAATAATTAACACACTTTAATCTGGCTCTATTAAATAATCATAAAAATGAAAAGGGCAGGTTATCTCTTATTCTCGTTCACTGTCACAAGCTGTTGTGAATTATTTGGGTGGGGAAGGATACCCAACATGCTTCCCATTTCGGGCGAAGTTCTCTCCAGTGGCTTACTAGGTTTGGACATGCCTCTTTACCACATAGGCTTTCTAGGCATTGTCATCAAACAGATAAATTACTTTATTTTTTAATTAAATTACGAAGCTTTTCTTTTTCTTTTCTTTTTTTTTTAAATAAAAAACGTCCATTTTGGACTGCAGAAATAGGGCTCCCCTGGAAATAATGGATTGTGGAGCCCTTGAGTGATAAGAAAGACAAGGCCTCGAGCTTTGCCTAGCGATAAAGAGAGACGTCATTGAAGTGATGCGGCTGGTCTTTCTTCTTCAATATAAACAAAAAAATAATTTAAAGGAAAAAGGAGGGGAAAAAAGGAAGAAAGCCAAATAGTATGAATCATCATGATAACATGTATTGTTGGATCAGAGAACATACTCATTGCACCAACATCCTCCTGCTTTGCGAACAGCCAATAGTCTTCGCATTGAAGCTTCTTCTCTCAAATGTTTGGAAAACATTTTTTTTTTTCCAACCTTAAATGGAGTTTTGAATAATTTCTCTATTTTATTCTGTTTTTTCTGATTGTATATCTTTTCTGAAATAATTGTGCTTCTTCTTCTTCTTCTTGCAGCTCGCCTTTCTCCTCCTCTACAAAGCGCTGCCATCCTTTTGAGGACCTTCAAGCTAAACACCTTTTGACACTGCTAGATAGCCTGTCTTCGCATTAACCTCAAGTAAAATTATTAAGTCATTCAAACAAGAATTTTCTGCTGTCAAAGATTCAAACCAACCATTGAAATAGTTTGAAAAGCCAAAGTGAAGAGAGAATTCACAGCTTTCCATCACGCATATAAAGCAAATTTGTTCATTGGTTATCAAAGGCAACAAGCTCGATGCTCCTCCTTCCTTTGTCGCGATCTATCAGTGTATAACAAGACAAGTCTCCACACCAGTCTTTACCTAGCCCAAAGCTCAGGCAAGAACAAAGAGAGAGAGAGAGAGAGAGCCCAAGCATGGAGACAAAGTTTCCACACCTAGAGCTTTTGCAGACTTTAAGGAAAGGAAGCTCTCATTGGTTTCTTTTCCTTTTTATTTTGCTTCACTTCCTTTCACTCGAGAATTCCTGCATGGAAGTAAGGGAATTTTCGGAGCCGTAAATCTCTACAATCCACTCATTGCTACTCTATGAAGCCACTACTCCATCTTGTCTCCGATCGCTCTTTCCGCAAAAGTATATGATATATCTATCTGATAGGTATCCGTATCTGTAAGGATTTCATCAATAGAAAGTGATGATTGGGGATCCAAGGTGCTGGGGCACTCAGCCTTTGTGTGATGTTTCAGTTCTAGGGTGAAGGCCTGCATCCAACCATGTGCTCTTTCTCTCTTTTAGCTTCTTTTCTCGGAGCCAAGTTTCATGGCGGTATGACTGGTCAAAAAGGAAATGGTGCGAAGGAACTACACATGCTGCTGTGGAATGGGGCACAAGAGATATGAGGATGATGTTTCGGGAGAAGATGGTGTGTTTGGTCACTGTAGGTTCATTGTCTCTAACCATTCTAATTTGAATAGAGGGTTTTTTTTTTTCTATCATGTATGCATAATTGAATGGGAGCAAAAGCTGCTTCCTACTGTGTTACAGCACTATAGCACTCTCTTCGCTGTCTCGGTCGTGGCAAACTAATGAGAGGCCAATCACTATGAATGCTACTACTTAAATCTTTGGGAAGCCTCCTACCACCACTTGTGCCTTACAAGTGAATATCTTCTTGGATTTGGCATAATGATGCCGAATTTTTTTCATTTTTGAACTCAGACAACATCCTTAATATAAAAATACAATGTTGCAAGCACAACTAGGACACTTGGTTCTCAACTTGCAAAGAGTTTGTACTACTATGTTTCTGACCACAAAGTTGCAGTCTGAAGTTAATCAAATGATTACAGAGCACAAATTATGGCAATTCAGGAACAAAGCGCGTGCTCTGGAACACATTCTTTCTAATGATTAATCAACATGATTAATGAGCAACCCCTTTCCGGTTAAGGCTTACAAGCCCTTGCAACTGCACGTTCTTCACCTACGTTGCATGTCACTTTAAATTGCAATCCATTTCATGGTACGAGCGATGATATCGCATAATTATGTACTGAGACAAAAGCTTAGTCAGGGCAACTGATAACCGTAATGAACACAACTCCTCAAGGCCATCAGTCATTACAACAATATACAACCTTTTTTTCTGAATTAAAGTACATATAGCTAACAGAGACGATAATTGACAGGCACAATTCAGTAAATTCACGGCATTTACCAACGCTTTCTAATGAAGAGCTTAATCGCAAAGTTTTCCAAAGACAATATGATAAAAATAGCTATTGAAGTGCCAATCTGAACTGCTGATAACATCAGAAAATGGTACGCGTTTCGATTGTACTATGTAATGCACCAGAGCAGCTCACACACCGAAAAAGTTCAATTACACCACAAGGAAATTAAGATGAAAAACAAGGCCAACTCGAGAACCTCTGTTTTTGTATCTACGGGCTTGGGTCCTTCCCGAAACCCATCATAGCATGGGTTATCAGCATTGATCCTCTGCGTGTCATTTCTGCAAGTCGGCCGACCAACGGTAGCTTGACCGTCTCTCTGTTCTTCAAAGGTTTCCCATCCCACCTGACAACTCAATTGCAGACACACAGTTTGTGATATCCATTCAATGCAATCTCATGGTAGAAAATTCCGAGCAAGCAATGAATCCTCTTCAGAATGGCTGGGCAAATCTACTTTCCAAGGAAGGGATGTCAAAGGATTGGGTTGGGCCAAGTCCTGAAAGTGCAGCTTTGAGTTGCAATTTGGGCATGCAGGGCCTGCCACAAGATCTATTGTGAAATCATGAACATACCTGGCCTGAGATACAAATCCCGAAATGGAGTCAGATGGGCCAGAATTGGGCTGGCCTCGGCCAGGTCCTGGATTGTTTTGATGATAGTGCAGTGGAATATCAGTATCTATTCCTATGAAGACGTGGGTTTGAGGAAAAAACTCTGGTGTTTGAAGGTACTGCTAGATTTCTAATCTAAATCAGCGGTCACATTTGGCAGTAGAAAAAGGCAGAGTATTGTGATAAAAGGATGTAATACCATGATAGATAGGCAAAGAAATTTGTCTGCTATTTGAGATGATACTCTTTTAAACTCGATGTCCTTGAACGGTCCTATGGAACTACATGATCTCTGCACACATACTAAAACTACAATTGCCATTATTGACTATGAAGAATATCAACAAGAAAAGAAGATACAACTTTGAGCAGTTTCCGCAAATTTCTCTAATGCTGTAGACTGATATGTCTCTGTATATGACTATTCAGAACAACCTTTAAAATGTGGAACGTGCGAAATGAAATATAGAGCAATCAAACTCATCACTACTTACCAGTCCTCGTGGCGAACAATCTTTCCCTCCTCGGTGTTCAGCCTGATAAGTGATTTTATATCCAAGTCTCTTCCAAATATCTTGTAGTGTTGCTTGTTATCGATCAAAATCTGAATTTCAATGCACCCTCGACGAGATTAGGACTGAACAGAAGTAAAAAAAATATTGATTAAAACAGTAATTAATTTACCATTACCTCAGCTTTACCAGGTGCAATTTCGATTTCCTTAATGCTGTATTCCACTATTTTAGATTCACTAAACACCTATCATGCATCAGATGCATCATTTAGCAAGATGGCATAGTTCAGCACAAATCATCCAAGTTATCCAATTAAATACAAAAACATGACTCGAAAGACTCGAACCTTGGAAAGTGAATAGAACGCTGACTTAATTTGATTCACTCTGAAAAACAGAAGAACACTTGAAGAACACTTGCTGTAAACTTCAAGTCAAAATGTTTTGATTGTTCACACAAAACATACCCAAGAGCACACATCAACGGATCCTCAAACTTGGCGTCCGGAGCGTACATCTCAAAATCCTTCGAAGTTGCCTTCGATCCATACCTTCAAAATCCCAAAAGAATGAGGAAAAAAAGATCAATTGAAATTGAAAACCCAAAGAGAGAACGAGAGACAGAGATAGAAGGAAGGGAGTCGAACAGGTTGAGGAGGTGGGGCATGATGAGGTCGGAGATGCCTGGGGATTTCCGCGCCTTGCCGTCGTCGGATTCCTTGGCGACCTGCTCTCGGCTGCTACTCGATTTCTCGTCCATGGCCTCCGGTCTCTGCTACCGGAGAAAGCCTGATTACATATATTCCCAAATTTTGATAACAACAATCATCGCCGTCATAGCATCATCATCATCTTGGTCGGGAAACCAAGTAGTGGCGCTACAGCGCGACATGTGGAGCAACCCACGCCGCGCCATCGCCCTTGCAAACAAGGACTAACGGTCGCCGTCGGATTGGCTCGCCGGCAATTCTTGAAAATTAAGGAAGGGGATTTTTCCAGAAAGCCCAAATTATTTGTACGTTTCTTTCATCCAGTCCCATTCAGGTTGCTTGAATACCTGGGCCTTGGGCCCATAATGGGCCAACAACGATCCTCAAAGGTGCGGCCCAAATGAATGAGTCCACCTGACCGGCTCTTTGTTTGTGGGCCGCAATCTGAAACCGGAATGGCGGAAACCAGATCGTCTACAAACTAAGTTGGTTTCTATATCGATTTCAGCATCCATGAAAACCCCCAAATCAACGTGATTCGAACTTAAATTTTAACCTCTAGACTAATTGTCAATTATAATACAAAGATAATGTACAAAAAATTAATATTATATTCTTAAAAGTTGAGTTTTAGATCCAAATATTTTGGATTAGTCGTCTAAAGGCAAAAAGTTTCGGCTGAAACTTAATAAACTACAACCAAGAAAAATCTTATCGTCGATCTCATGTTCTGTCGTCGTAGAATCAATTTCGCCTTCTCGTCACACAACAATCAAAAGCCAAACAGCCTACAACAGACTTCGAAATTTGAAATGAAAACAGAAAAATAGATGCATAAATTATATGAACTGAACTGGAGCAATCAGTAGTCGACGACATCGCACTGCGTCCTCGCAAACCCGGTGTTCGACGAGCCATTCTTCACCAACGCCAGCCCTAACGCACACTTGACACTAGCGCCGTATCTCCTCGTCACCGCGGACCCAAACTTGTACCGAATACGACCGTAAAGCCACAAGTCAACGTAGAAGAAACCCTTCTCCCTGGCGTTGTTGAAGTCCTTCACGCCAGAGTCACCGATTCCGACGTAGGACACTCCTTCGAAAGCCGCGTTCTGCATGGAGGTGTTCTTCTTGTCCTGGAAGAAGGGGGGCAGCACGACGAAACCGAATCGTTGGCCGTAGTAGTACGTGTCTGCCTCGAGCCAGTCGTAGTAGATGCCGATGCGCTTGTTAGGGTTTCGTATGCTGATCTGGGCGGAAAGGTTGTAGTAGAGATTGGTGGTGGGGCTAGTAGTGAGGTTGAAGCGGGTGAGAGAAGCGTGATCGACGGCGACCTGGATCTTGGATGGGCGAAAGATGAGCCATAGGATGAGGACAGCGATGCCGAAGGCGATGCAGAAGGCGACGAAGGACTTGATGGCCGTGCTGAGGGGGCAGCAGAAGCATGTGCGGGGTTGCTGGAGTTGCTGGGGTTGCACGGGGATCGCAGGGCCGTAGTATCCGCCGGAGAGATGGGGTTGTGGAGGAGATTGGTACATGGTTTGGGGTTGGAGAGTGCTAAAAGGAGTGTAGAAGGAGGGGAAGAAGAAGGCGGTGAAGTGGTGAACAGAGTGGATAGTGAAGATGATGATGTGATGGTTTATAGATCGAATTTGGTTGAATTAGTAAGAAGGATTTTGTTAAATAGCGAAGACTTTGATTTTGTAATGAATGGCAAGTGTGGCTGGAAGCCTAGAATTATAGAATCAAGTCTTGTTTAAAGGATTAGAGACATATATAATTGTAATCTGGAAGGGGTCTATGGAGTGTTAGCTTCGGTCTTCGCTTTGGAGGTTGCAAGTGGGCAAATGAGATCTGGGAAGGCGTGCTTGAAATGGAAATGGAAATGAAGTTTCTTCGTTTGCGTTCTCCAGTTTCAAAATTACAAGTAGGAGGACTTTTTGACTTCAACCCAAGTTTGGCCCACTGAAGCCTATTAAAAGCCCGATATGTAATCGGCTGAGCCCATTGGGCTAGCGCCTTCATTTTAGTGTCGACCATGCAGCACATTTCCGAAAGCGCATGCAGCTCATACGCCATGTTATAACGTCAAGTATATCGCGTTAGATATTAGATACATAGAATTTAATATATATAATAAAAAAAAATCTTATATTTTATGAACTTAAATTTTTATAATGATTTGATATCCGGCCCATTATATTAATTCAATTCGATATTCTTTCGACTCCTATGGCAAGTAATATCAAAACTTCAAGATTGAAATTATCAAACTCTTAAAATCGAAATTACTGTGATGATACGACTGAATTTAGTTGCATATTAGGCACTCTTAAAAATAAATTAAAAATTGAAATAAAAAATCCGTTAGTATGGGTCACACGGTGAAATTAGTTAAGTAAAAGAATATCGTGATGACGCAACTGAATTGAGTCATATGTTAGTTTTTTTAAAAAAAATAAAAAAAAATGAGATAAAAATCCATTAGTATGGATCACACGATGAAACTAATTGAATAAAAAAATTCTTAATTAGAAGCGTATTAAAATTAATATGATCAAATCACACTTGAAATAGAAGATTGTTATAATATCAAATATAGTAAATTAGTCCCACATCGAATATTGAATAGATAGAATTTAATATATATAGTTAAAAAAAATCTATATTTTATGAGTTTAAATTTTTAGAATAATTTAATATCCGACTCACTGTATTAATCCGATTCGACAATTCCAACAACACCCTAAATGTCGTGATAATAAAGCTACAGCCACTTCTCGTTACTGTATTCTCCTATCTAAGACTTCGTTTTGGGCTCGAATCATCTCTGGGTCGGATTCGACATTCGGATTCCGATGGATAGCGTCCCTTCACGGATCTTAGAATCCAAATACCTTTCCATGGACCATTTGCTTTGAATCAAACTACAACAGTTCTTCCTTTTGGCTATCTCTCTCTCTCTCTTATTCCTTATCCCGGACTTGGCTGCATATTCCGACTTGGTTGTATATCCTCGAAGGCCCTCTTCTTTCTTTCTTCGATGCCAATGAAGAAGAATCTGTGTCACCTCGCGACCCTGTTCTTGTTTTGATGCGAATAAAGAAGAATCTGTCTATCTCACATTAATTATGATTTTTAAAGCAAGAGAGGAATGAATAATGTGGCAATGGAGTTTGGTGGGAATTATATGCCGCGGCGTGCCACGTTGCTTGGAAGACGGAGCATGTGATGCACATTTGGTAGCTACAAAATGGTCAACAATTTCATCAAGAATGATCACCAAACCAGGGGCTAAAGGGTTTCCAAGGAGACCCCAAAAGATGCAGTGAGCCAAAAGGAGCTCACATACACATGGTTTCCCTTCCAATCAAAGTCTTCCACCAATTACGTGTGTTGTCATGTTTGGTCGAACCGCGGAAAGAGACTGGGAACGATAGAGATAGAGAGAGAGACAGAGACGCGTTCAACCACTCTTCCTCAATTATCTTCCAAGAAGCCGGTGGGCGTAGTCGCACCAGTCGGCCTCTCGCTTTCTAGCTTTCTTCCACTTTTGCCACAGCCACCACCAAGATTCCTATATACACTCAATTAAACTATTAAGCCACCATTATAAGAATTCTGTCGAGAACAATCCCACTCACGCACATATAATAAAAGTCATTAGCTAACCTAATGCTAACAAAACCAACTTCTTCCCTCTAATTAATTATGCTCGAAACTGTTGATTATTTAAAATGAAGCGTGCACAAGAAAAGAAACGGGAAGATATGACGGGGACTTCACTTCCTTGCCACTATTTGCACTCGTACAAGAGGCCATTTTCCATTTTATAGTGAAATTTGCCCAATTGAATCATCAAATTGGCAGCAAAATTGCAATACACGGAGATAATCTACTCACAACAGGCCAAATTGAATCTGACGTCCCTGATCAAATCTATACACCATTGCACCGTATACATATAATCTCGCATGATTAACAAGAGTCCCTATTCTTTACTGAACAATTACAATCACTCTTTACTGAGATTTATTCGTTTATACCTTCGCTTTCCCAGCATTATTATTAATCAAATTATCTCGGTAATGAAACCTAAACATTTCCCATCCCGAAAGAAGAAGAACAAGCGATCAGGAAGACCTTTTGATTTATCTGCCTTCAGACATCGACACTGCAGGTGGAGATCTGCTGGAATTTGAGGGACGGCGTGTAGCCATTGGCCTTGCCATTGTCGAAGGTGAGCAGAGCCGGGCAATTGACGAAGATGTGGTAGTGGCCGGAGATCCACGACCCAACCTTCCACCGGAGCCGGCCGTCGATCTTGACGTAGAGAAGCAGCAGACCTGCGGACTCGTCCTGGGAGAGGGAGTCGGCAAGGTAAGGGGCGATGGGAACGGCGAGACCATAGAGATAAGGGGACCAGACGTCGACGTCGCCGTGGCCCTGATAGCCAGGGGGGAGGGCGGCGGGGAGGGTGATCTGCTGGGACTTGTAGGAGGCGTAGGCATCGAGCTTATCGTAGTAGATGCCGACGTGGTCGTTGGGGTTGCGGGACGAGATGGTGACCTGGATGACAGTGTTGACGATGTTGGGCGAGGTGAGGTTGAACTGGAGCACGGAGGCATCCTGGAGGTAGAAGCGGGGCTTTGTGGGACGGAGGGCCAGCCACACGATCAGGATGGCGAGGAGGACGATGAGGATGATGACCACGATGCAGGCGAAGATGCGCCTGTAGAGCTTCCGCCGCTTGCAGGAGCCGTGGTTCCCGCAGTCCTTCGACATAGTCGCCCGAGATTTGGGAATCAAAAATTGGGAATTTGGAGGAGGAGGGGTTGGACTGAAATGCGAATGACGAAGGGACTGGAGGGGAGAGGGAGATAAATATTGGCTGTGGATTTATAATTCGGAAATGAACCAAATTATTTTATGATGTAATAAAAGTGGCGAAAGCGGTGAAACACCGGAGGGGCCATTCGAGCATGGGAGTTTTGCACATGACCCCTCAAAATGTTTATTATTGCCAGACAGCTCGACGAGCACGAATACGGAACGCTAGACCAGAGGTAGAAATATGGAAAAAGACGAAATTTTGGGAGTAAAAAAAAAATTCATGCAAAAGTGATGCAGGACATGACTAGTACAGAATCAGTCTAATCAACACCTGCCAGGTACGTTAAGTAGGACAAACGTCTAGCGACGTTAGCAAAGCGACGTCTCCCCACAGGATTGTGGCGTAGTCATACTAGAGTTACAGTATAATAATAAGAGCTAATAGAACAGTATAAATCACAATTAACGGTGAAATTAAAAAAATAACGGAAGGAATAAATAGGATCAGAGAGCTATTAGTCGAAAATTAAGGTCAACGAGTTTAGAAAATCAAATAGCGTAAAGGCCGTTAGCTTTTCCCAGCGATTGAGCTATCGACGAAGGTCGGTGCGCTTCGTGCGCGGGCCTTGCCTCCTCCTCCTGCTCGTGCTCGGGAGCCGTGAAAGTCCACGCACCGACTCCCGGGCTTTATCGTCAACGTACGGTCCAGATTCGGTATCCCGGAGCGCTGGCTGCGCCTCGAAAACACGATTCTTCGAGAAATTGTCCAACGTGTACGCATCACATGCATCTCAGCAAAATTTTTTGTGATAATTACTTTTAAGCTCGTAAAATGTTGATATCACATATAAGTCCCTGTTCTTTCAATATTCACACTTAGGCTAGGGCTCAAGGAAATGGTGCCTCAGGTCACCGTTCGATCATAATTACTTAGCCCGTGCCGGTTGTTAAAACGTGACATCAATTTGAAAACCCGGTCATTTGGTCATATGAGAGAACAAAGGGCAGCATTCCAGTCTCAAGATATGGACACCGATCGAGAAACCTTGGCCACCACGAGTTACTGGAGGAAAAAATTACTCAAAGAAAGAGTTAGCGGAGAAGAAAATTACCCAAAGGAGTTAGTCTAGAAAAAATTACCCTAGAAAAAAGTTAGCGGAGAAGAGGCTCAATGCATTTTCGGATTTTATGAACACGTCACCAAGAATTCATGATGAAATTGCGGCCCACACTTGAGAGACAGACAAATGGGCCGGCCCATCCCGCCCATCCCACCTTTTTCTTTACATTCTAGAACATCCGCTTCCCAACACGGATGTAATTATTGAATAATTAGACAAAGAGTTAATATTTTTAAACATGGCATCGAAAGAAACAACCACATCTGCTTTAAGAATTATTTTTTTTTAATAAGAATTGTTGAAGCATGGACTGGAATGGAGAAAGTTCTATGGCTTTCTAGGATTTCTAGACAATGGAGTTAGGCAAAACATTACTGCACAACCAGATTCCTCACAGTCCACACTTAACCATGCGTAATGGAGAGGAAACCAAATAAATGAATGCCAAATTCAACGATAATAGACACTGAAATTATGTAGAATTTGAATCTGTCATGAAAGAGATTTGCAGACAAAATTCTGAATATACTAGTCTGAAGTAGCCCTGCTTACTGATAGAAAATAAAGGAGGAAAGCAATCTAGGTCCGCAAAAGAGATTCTCAGGCGAAAAAGAAACAAAAAACACAGCAAAAGGAGACAAGGATGGTGATATAGAAAAGAACAAGACCAGTGGTTAGAGCCTGAAAAATATGAACCAAAGCAACCTATCTACTGTTACATTACAAAGGAATTTAATCTTCTATGAATATATGCAGCATGCTACTTCAGTCGGAAGCTATAATTAACGGGGGACTGTAAGGAGGCCAACCACAATACATAGATTCCTTCTGTCTACTTTGTTATAAGTGCTTGTTATTTTCAAATTTATGACTGGAAGAAGAAAGGGAGAGACACAAGACTGATAATAATATCAAGGACCATTTGTATCACAATCAATTTAATCAAACAGTGAGAAAGAGCCCTTTGAGTCAACAGACAAAATGTTTTGCTATAAAAACACATACTACACACACTACATGATAAAGCAGGAACTGGTGTATGAGCAAGAACAGGTCAGCAGTAAAAAAAACATTAAGACAACAATTGAGGGATAAAACTTTGCATAAAGACCTTGCCAATAAAAATGTGAAATATTTGAGAAACACAACTGAAAAATACAGATCAGCAGTTCCCATCATTTAAGTAGAGGTCGGATCCTGCCTCCTAGTGAATATAACAATAACAGCCCTGAATGATTAGTAAACTGATAGCAACCACAGATACTTACCGAGTAGCAAGACAAAGCAACAATCAAGTCATTCATCCTTTGCAAGGACATTACTGTATCGAGCATCAGCCTAATTTTATCATATCCTTGTCATCTTTGAAAAGAAGGGAGTAGAAGGTAATGATTAAAGGGGACAAGCACAACTTCAATAGCTCACTGGTGGAAAAATAGCCTGTGATTTGCCAGATTTGATGCAAAATGTCAGGGAACGAGAAAGATGGGAGCTTAGAGATTTTAAACATATTGCTTTAGATGTTTGGAAATTCTCATTTTTTTCAGGATCATATATATAACCACATGCCTCTAACTAACTTACTCTACAACAAAAGCCATTTCCTCTTTCAAGTTTAGCTAAGATCTTGTGTCTGTTGAAACACCCATAAAAGAACAGGGATGAGGTGGTAAGGATAACCACCCTTCACTCCCTGAATTGTTGTATCAGTCATCGTCCTGAAAAGCCTTGTCTTTTATGTTAGTATCATAACTTCTCCCACTGAGATAAGCTTAGTTTCTTGGAGGGCTATGATTAACACACATAATCCTGTTAGTCGAGAAGAATCTTCCAACTTCTATAATTGCGAAGTGTGAGGTGACCATAGGACAAAGAAGAGAAGATGTTGTTGACATGACACCATATGGTTAGCAAGTGGCAAGCCCTCCACTGTAGTATTTATACATCTTAGTTCATAATATTGAACAATGTACTATGGTCCCACCACCACACCTTTTGACTCCCAAGTTTATAATCTTGCTATAGAGGTTTACACTATCCCCAAAACTCCACTAAGAGAACAGATCCACCAACCACAGATCATATCTAATAACCGTTCATCATGTCTATCATTCTGCCTTACACTATGAAACATCCCATGAACCTGAAGTTATTTATCCAATGGAAATTTTGTGCATAATCATGCTGCTAGACGTATCACTGGAAAAATACAGTCCCTGGGCAAGAAGTAAACTGACTAAATGACTTCCAGTTGTTCTCTGGCATCTGTAAAGACATTGAACACAAGAAAGACCCATGACAACTGGTTGATGGGCTAAAGCCTGAAACAGATTGTATTGGAGATGAAGTTGGGAAAAAGAGGAGCAATAGGCTAATCAACTAACTCCAAATTTGAAGCCAATTAGTCAGGCCCTCAATCCCCTCATTCACTGCACCAGTGTTAAATATTGGTCTCCTTAAAATTGAATACCAGGACAATTGACCATACGCTGACATTTAAGATGTTTCCACAATATTCTTTTGCAGACCCAGCATTTCTTCTGTTCTACTCATATCAGTTGAAGAAAGCAGCCCAATGAATCGATAGGTCAATACAAGCCGTTCTCCAAAGAAGGTTCAATTTAAGACCCAGGAAGAATCAGAAAACCTGTTGAAAAACTAATCAGGATTCTCCTGCCAGGAGATAAATTAGCACACCTCAACAGCTTGCTGGAACCTCTGGGCATCTCTGTTGATAAATAAAGTGCAGAACTTAATAGTAACAGGCTAGCATGGATACAGCTCAAGGTATCAACAAATGGGAAATCATGGCCAGTGACACACAGAAATTTAATAATCCAGTTTGAGCCCAAAACATTTTGTGGTCATCTTAAATATAATCTTCCATGACTAAGGGGCAAAGACTTAAGACATATTTCCATACTCAGGTCCTGGTGAGAAAGATGCACCTTTATTGAACTATCATTATTATCATCACTCGGTTACTCATAAATTGATCGCTCACAGGAAATATGCTCATGCATAACTCATGTCAAGAAGCTCCAGTGTGCAACTTATCAGTATCGGAGTTCTGGTTATCATCACTAACTCTGAAGTCCACATGCTCAAGTTCAAATTCATTATAAGTAAACCATAATTAAGCAAGAAACACTGTACTAAACTCAGCACTATGTGCAGACACAATTAATCTCAACAACACTGAAATGACCTCAAAAACATGCCAAGATACAAAACTAGTATTGAACTTTCAGTGTAGAAAACAACAAGAACGATAGGTCTCTTCAATCACAATAAAAGATTTGCATTAAACAACAAATTAGGCAAACAATTGAAAGCACAGAGCACATGGATTGACAAAATATAGAAAGGCATTGATTTGACACATTGGCTGAAGATTCCAATTATATACTTGAGCTATTGTCTTAAGTCACCGATGCATTCAATCAACATTAGAAACTACTACGTAAAAAGACAACTGATAATTCCACTGCTCGTCCAAAAGCTCTTTAAACAAAAAAAGAATAAAAGAGAGAAAGTCAGAGATTAACCTGGCATCGCTTTGGTGGCCCGATCATCCATCCAGAAGCACTCGTCGCATTCTTGAATCTGACACTCACATTGTCACAGTAAACCCTGATGCCATGCTTCCCCGTCCCCCAAAACCCTGCTCGGAACCTCACCATCCCCAGCATCCTGAATTGGAACCCCACCTCCCCGCCTCCACGGCGCCGCTTTTCCGCAATGCCCTTCGCTGCATCATCCCTCTCCGAAGTAAGACGGACGCGAAACACGGTGGTCCTGAGCTTTCCCTGATGGAAGGAAGGAAGCGAGACTTCCGCAATGGTGTCTCGTCCGCGAAGAATGACAGCGGCGAGTTGGTCGAACTGGACGGAGATCTTGGAATTGGGGTTACGAACCGAGATTGCCAGGTCGAAGCGGGAGGGAGGAGAGAAGTCGAAGGAGGAAAGTGAAAATACGGGGAGAGTGGGCCGGAGGAAGAGCCAGAGGATGATAATGGCACCGCCGGCGAGGAGGAATAAGGCAATGGCGCCGGCGAGGAATCGGCGGAGGAGGATGGTGTTCCGGCGGGAAGGGGGAATCGCCGGGTAGTACTGCACGCCAGCAGGCGGCGGTGCAGGGTAGGGGTAGGCGACGCCGGCGCCGGTGCCGGCGGGGTAGCCCGCGGCGACGGGCTTCGGATCCGCGGAGGCGCTCATAGTAGTGAAGTGAAAAGCGAAGAGTAGAAATGGTGGACAAAAACGAAAAAAAAAAAAGTATGAAGCACGTGCGCGCGTGAGTTTCCTACGGCGATCCTTACTCTCTATGCATCGGGATGTGTACTATCCCGGGAGTCTAGTTCCCGGGTGTCTGAGACTACAAAAGTCCAATGAAACAGAAGCATTTATTGTAACAAAAATTGGTAGAGCATCAATGGATGCACGAAGGAGGTGATTATAAAACATGGAATTACATGACAAAGGCATTCACAATTATTGTAAGGAATACGAATAATGAAGAAGAATAAATGAACGGTTTCAAGCAATCACCGCTTCGGTTCATTCCATTGTTTCCCTTCGAAGAACTCACCCAGCATCCTGTCTAGATCTTCAGGGGCGAATCGGATGTATTTCAGAGGGTTCTTCCCGCTTTCAACCAATGGCCTGATTCAAAGAAAGACATGATTGGAAGTTAACAATGAGAGCATTATTCAAGTTTGAGCATAAACAGAATAATTGTGAGAAGGAGATTATTGATTACCCGAAGCGTTTGAGGAAAGATCTGTAAGCAGGTAGCAGAACCTCGCCAACTGCAAGCCGCAGCGACTCCCTCAACTCTTGATCAGGCACTGTCCATTGCGATTGCCTCTGATGAAGCTCCTCAAATTGCATATTGAAAGACTTGAACCTATTGGTGGTTTTAGTTTTTGCAGTTCATCAAAGGTCTAAACTAGCAAGAAGTGAAATAGAAGTCGCTGACCTGTCTTTTACTGTTGCTCTTGAAACTCCACTGCCAACATCGGTAGGCACGTTGCCGCCGCTACCAGTAGAGAGGCCTTGGAAAGAAAGAGTCTGCAGAATCTGAAGAGATATCCAAAGGACAATGAAAGCAACATGTTTTAGCAGGATTACAAGATTGCAAGCCACAATGATATGCAAAATTATTTTATTGGCACAAATTCATCTTCAAAGAAAAACCTTGGCCCAAGCAACTCGCTTATACTGATTTGCATGTTGTTGTACGATCCTCCTATGTCTCTGAACCCAGTCATCCCCCAATATATCCTTTGCTTCTGACCTGAGATGTTGTAAAGGGCTTGCATCTCTGTTAGATGCTGTAGGATAATCATCTCTTCTGTATGAACATACCTGCGTACTGATCTGACCATGTAATGGATGTTGTTCATAAGAAACAGGTAAGTCAAGGCAGGATCCTTGTATTGCTTTGATTTCCCATCCAGATTATTCTGAAGAGCTTGCATAATCCGCATTGTTACTGTAGCCAATTGAGACTCGTCTCCAGTATCAAACTCCTTGAAAAGCTGATTCAGTGTAGATTGATAGCTGCACGCAAATCTTGACCATCAGAAGATTGCCTTCTACTATTGCACGAGACATTCTTAAATTTAGGTAAAGTATAAAAAACAAGAAACTAGAAAGCAGAATGAGGAGCTCTAATAACAAACAAATGACTCAAAAAACTAAAGAGAACCACGTTAGGGTAGTGTTGAAAGACATACTCAAATAGAAATTTTACATAATTAATCACATAGCTAGTCAATGGATGGACAGTTCCATCAAGAACTGTTGTTTTTGTTGCATCCTTCTCGACTGCTTCCTCAAAATCACCAAAGGTTTCTTGAGCAGTCTGGGCCAAACGCTTGGTCAAACTCAATGTGGCCTCCCTCATCTCAGCACAAGCTTTGCCTTGGAAAATTGTTTCAATCTGACCAATAGATTTTCAGAAATAAAAAATAAATATACCACCTGTGACATTCACCATGAAAAAAGAGAAACAATCGAGCAGTCACAATAATATGTTTATTTTTTGGTTGCAGAAATTTAATTCTAGTTCATGGAATATCCAATGTTTTCCCTCTGCTGGCCTATGTCACCTAACACCAAACAACTCTCCCCTCTTTAGGTCTATAGTTTATGTAAAATTGTTTCCAAACTCATAGAACCTGAAAATTAAAAAGCAAATTAATTACATATAATTTTTGTGAGAACATATAGTGCATTGACAATGGTGGTAGTAAAGCAATTTTGCCATTACCTCCCCTTGAAGTTCACGCATGACTTCATACATGTCTAGCAGCACAAACAACTTCTCTGGTGACCTCTTACTTCTAGCAATAGCATCTCCAAAACTAAGTAGTGTTGCTACACTAGAGGCTGTGACTTCAGCAAAAATTTGGTCCTTGAGATGATCAGCAGTGTCGAAGACTTGATCACATATTTTTCTTTCTCCAGAAAATAGCAGCTTGACCTGTTTTAAGCTTTGTAAGACAACCAGAACAATCAAAAAGAAGCAAATGATAAAAGTCAATTTTGGCATAGATCTTACTGCGATTCGCATAAAATGAATCCAACTCCCAATTTTAGCCTCAAGGACCTCCCATTGCATCTTCTGCACATCATCTTTACTAAGTCTTTCCACACCCAGTTTCCGGAGACTCTGTTCAATAGCTGAAGCACGAGCTTCCCTGATTACCAACAAAAGGAACATTCTTTTGATTTGATTCAAAGAGATGAAGGAGCCTATCATGGCAATACAAGAGAGTTGTGTATTGGAACAAATACGCCATTTTTTGATTTAGGAGTGTATGAGGCCATGGATTAATATAAACAAGCTAACAAAATATGTCAAGAAACTGTACATAAAGATCTTCAAACACTGCTGATGTCGCCCTGCTTGAACCAATTGTTGAGCTAAGTCATGCAGCAGTGGCAATACCCTTGGGGGAATGAGAGTGGGGGGCTTGTAAATACCATTCTCCAAGCTTTTCGCTTGATTTTCCAAGCTACTCGTATGGGAAGGATCATTTTCAGTATCACCTTGCTGATCTCCAGCCGTTGGTCGTACAGACTTTGGAAGGCAATCAAAAAGGCGGTCAGGCTCCATGGGTTTGCTGAAACAATGTCATGAAAAACTTGGGAAGTTTTGCACTATTGGCCATAAAACATAGTCTTATTATGAAATAGACTCACAAAATGAGTCCTTATCCACAGAAGACAGACCTGTAATTGGATAAGATCTGCCTGAATTCCTCCTCCAACTTGAGAATGGCTTTGGACAGCAAGCTGTTGACGTGGCTAACTACACCGTCATTACTGAAGCCCTTGTTCGAGTTGAAGAACTTCACATTGCTTCTCAGTAGATCAACTGCTTCCAAATAGCTTTCTAGGTCCTCATGTGGCCCTCTCAGAATTTTGGCCTCAGCCTACATTAAATTCATCAATCCACATTAAATTTTCTGGATAGAAATCACCATTAAGTTGAGGCAAATGTTTGAAATTAAAATGTCCTTGTACTCTGTCTAACCACAAAGGAGCAATTTTTGATGTCCTTGTCCGGTGTTATAATTTTATATGAGCCAATTGCAAAAAGTTGAAAGCTTGTTAGATTAATAAGATAAAGAGAAATATTCTGAAAAAGAAAGGGTAAAACCTGGCGGGAGAGATCGAACTGAGACAGAATAACCTCAGCCGCCTTCAATGTCCTGTCGATGTTCTCGTGAGCTCTTCTAATTGAGCGTGTTCGCACCTTCAGCACACAATATCAGCACTAAACCAGAGAAATTCACTCCCAAAGCACGAAAATCAAATTCGAACCAAATTGACGAGCAGGAGAACATATTGCAGAAATCCTCATCGCGGAGATCAAATTGGATTGAACAAACCTGGGTGGGACGCATTGCTGTGTCGAGGGCAGAGAGGCGGTTGTCGAAGGAGCCGAGGATGGAGACCATGATCTCGGTGTTGGCCTGGCTCTTCTGCAGCGAGTCCCGCAGCCGCGCCGCCTTCTCCCCTAGCGCCTCCATCATCCCCTTCGTCTCTCCCATTTCCCTCTGCTTTTGCACTCGCGTAGGTTATCGATTCCTTTCGTCTGGTGCACGACAAACAAAAAAGCTACAACGTTTTTCGAATCCTCCGCGCATTATTTGGGAGAATTTCGCGCCAGGTTTTTATACGTGGACTCGGTTTTCTGGTTCGACCGCTTCCTACGTGATCCTATTTAATGGCTCCAAATTTCCACCAATGACAAAAATTAATCAGAAATTATTACTGTAGCGAGAATATATAAAACAAACAGTATTAGAATGTTAATTCTGTTACATAAACTATCATGTGTTTACATAATAAAACAATGTTTCATGGGAGAAGGAATAAGTTACATATTCAAACAGTGGCCGTAGGTTCCCGCCCATACATCTGGCCTTCGTGTTTGCGCCAATCATCCTCCTAGGAGGAGGACTTCGCCTTCAAAAAGAGTTGCAGCGTCGACAGGTTGTTTAATCCAGCCGTGTGGCTTTTCCGTCTTCTCGCTCCACCCGCATCACGTTCGCCGCCTGGTCAAGTCCTCCGTGCAGTCCTTTATACATGCTTGTTTTCTGTTTCAGGGTGGTGCGAAATAGTGCTTGATCAGCGTCAAGAAGTGCTCCAACGAGTAGGGGAGTTCCTCGCCCGTCAATACTTTGATCATGGAGGCGAAGTCACGTGCCCGTGGAATGTCACCCAATGCACATCGGTGTAACAGCCGTTGATTATGCAGGGCTGCAGCATCGGACCGGCGAATTTCTGAGAGTCTATGCCCAGACTCCGGTTCTTGTCAAAGTCATTGCCGCTGGACTTTAGGGAGATCGATGGACTTGGGCGAGTGGGGATCAGTTCTGACAAAATTATTCAGGTTGAACTCCCATACGAAGCCGACTCCGGCGGTGCTACAGTCAGGGAGGTTTTCGTCGGCATCGCAGAGGGCGCAGCCCACCTGAATGAGCTGCAGATGGTCGACGTTGCTTTTGATGATGTCGAAGAGATCGTGGGCTGTGAGCTCGGAGTTGCGCTTGTCGGGCTGGTAGATGACGCCGGGGAATTCAGTGTCGAATCTGTCGATGGCGGCGAATTTGAAGCCCATCGTCATGCAATGGGCAATTAGGCACGCTTCATGCTCCATGTTGTGCTCCCAGACTGAGCGTACGGCACAGTTTGCTTCACCTTGTGCATCGCGAGAGCGGGCATTGTTCATCGTCCTTGTTGCTCCCGATGAGAACAGAATGCGGTTGTTTATTTGTACAGGGGCATGGAAGCGCGATTCTGTCGGATTTATTTATCCTCGTCCAATTAGTGGGCCTCGTTGAGTCCAAATTTCTTCTCCATTTCCTCGGATTCGGTTATTCGAATGGACCCGGAATCCGGATTTATTGTTTTCGGACTAGAATTCAGTTCTCAAACCAAATCCGAATGGGTTGCGGATTTGGAGTTAACTATAAAAGCTTGTTGCAGTTTTTCTTGAGATGTATTTGATAAATAAAGTACATTCGAAGCACTAATATTTTCTCTATTAATTTTATTTCTTAATTTGTTGTCAAACACACAGTTGCCTCCAACCGCGTACGCAAGACAGTTCTAATAAATTTTAATATAATATGTGGGTACACATGCTGATGTGTGGATGAATTATTAGTGCATAAATTTTTTTTGCAAATTCGCTCAAGCTGTCTATTGTTGAGAAGCCACAACAATGTCAAATCAGATCTATATAGTGAGTCAGATATCAAATTATCTCAAAAATTCAAATTCATGAGATATGGGTCATTTTCACTATATTTATTAGACACTATGCGACTCATGTCTTCGTATCGGTCTTTGATCCTCGTGTCCTTGCCGGTCTTGCGCTTGCGCTCTCACACTAGTCTTTGGCACTTATGCACGCGCCCTCTCTCCGGTCTTGCGCCAACGCTCAAACCCGCACTCTTTCGCCGATCTTTACCAGGAGACTAACATGTGACTCAATTCAATCGCATTATCGCGGTAATTTTGGTCTTAAGAATTTACACGGCCGTAAGAACGTCAAACCAAATCCATATAGTGAGCCGGAAACCAAATCATCCCCAAAACTCAAACTCGTGGGATATGAGTATTTTCATTATATCTATTAGATTCTATCTATCCAATATCCGATGCGAGACTAATTCATCACATCTGACATTATAACAACATACATATGGAGGAAATCAAATAGACCGTATTGTTTACCATCCATCAAATGAAATATATAAAAAAAATTGCATGTATTTTTTTAAAAATTTATTTATAGCTATTATGAATTCAAAAAAAAAAAAAACTAATGTAAAATGAGTACCTTCATAATATAAAAATCTATTTAAGAAGAATCATATCAAGATTATTCGATAAAATGTAAGATATTTTTTACTTAGCATTACAATAAAAAAAATTTTCGTTATTTTTAAAAAGAATCAAACTTTATAATATGCCTTTTATGCTGAGTTATTCTTCATGTTGTAATGAAATATATGATGTTCTTTGACAACGATGTGGTTGATTCAAAAAGTTATGATTTAACTTTTCAATCCATCCAAGATAATATAATTAATTTGTTTATACTTAGTATTAAATTTTATATTTACGTGTTACTTATTCACATAAATTTTTTTAAAAAATAAATTTGTCAACTCAATCGAAAGATATTTTACAAATTTTATTTTTAATATTTAGAATTAATTTCATCTCAGATTAGTATATTTTTATATTGGAAAAAAATTGAAATCAAATGAGACATAAATGAACTCACCAATTTGAAGAGTCCTCTTAATACTTTCGAAAGTGTAATTAAACTACAAAACTCAAAACATTTTCTTCCAACTCCTCCGCTGCCACCCACCGAATCCAAGAAATTCTCGTAATTTCCTCTTCTCCCACTTCCGACAACCAAGCCAGCGGCTCACCGCGAGGCCAGCGGCGATGCGGGCCTCCACGCTACCCTCTTCCACCGGCCCTCGACCCTTTTGATTTCCGCTGACGTGGCACTGGATATTTCCATCCCATTCTCCCGGCTCCCAATCTCTTCCTCGTCTCCTTCCCTTCTCGTTCCTCTTCATTGAGCCTGACCCCCTTTTCCATGGCGGACGAGGGTCCCTCAGCGTCGCCGCCGGAGAAGCGGGTGATACGATTGTACCGCTTCCTCCCTCGCCGCTCGCTGCGCGTGCTGCTCGTCGAGCACGACGACTCCACCCGCCACATCCTCACCGCTCTCCTCCGGAAATGCAGCTATCACGGTGAGTTCTGCCGTTCCTGATCCTGTTTGAAGATCGATGACTGGATTTGTTGATCATTGGTTGGGGAATTTGCAGTGGCAGCGGTGGCGGATGGGGCGAAGGCGTGGGAGGTGATGAGGGGTAAGAATTACTTCTTCGATTTGGTCCTAGCGGAGGTGGCGATGCCTTCACTCTCCGGGATCGGGTTGCTCTCCAGTATTATGGGGACCGAGGAGTGCAAGAATATTCCAGTTATCGGTGAGTTGAAATACTTGAATGCTTTGTTCTCTGAATCTGAATGCGAATTTTAAGTTTAAATATTTTGTTAAATCAAATCGTGTTTATCTATGATTCTACTTTGCTGTTGCTTGTTGCTTATGCTTGTTGATGCTATCTCTCCAATAATTAGTGGTGCATCGTACGAGTGATGAAAGTAGACAATCCTAATAAATTTCAAAGGAATGGGTCCTTGATGTAATGTTTTTGATGTTTCACTTTAATCTGCTCAGCCTTTTCAAATGCCTTCAAAGTGTGTTCTATCTCACAGTGATGTCCTCTCATGATTCTGTTTGAGTGGTACTCAAGTGCATGCTGAAGGGTGCTGTAGATTTTCTTGTTAAGCCAGTGAGGAAGAACGAATTGCAGAACCTATGGCAACATGTTTGGAGAAGGCACTGGGTATGTAGCTTTCCAATCCAGTTCTGCTATTTCTTTTTTCCTCTTTGATACAAAAATGATGTACTTTTGTTTAAATGTTGGAAATATCAGACATGGGATTGACAGTACAAAGTTTCCACGCAGGCAAGCAGCTATACGAATACTTCTGACAACAATGCTGCAAGTAATCATATTAGCGCAAATGCCAGTGACAAGTCAGAAACAGGGGAAAATAGTGATCAAGGAAACAATGCCCAGGTAAACATTTCAACAAGTCATTGCACTTCCTTTTTGCCTGAATATAAATTGTGATATTCCTGAAAATCCAAGGGGCAACATAGATATTCGCTTACTGCATATTGCCAATCGAGTTTTTAGTTTTCTCAAGGCCATGGTGCTTGATCAGTTTCCAATTTCCAAATTGTCATCTCGTTGGCTGGCATTATTTTGCTAAACATTCTTCCCACACCTAGTGCCATGTATGCAATAATCACCTAGCAAACCTGAGTTGGATATTGAAAGGGGTCAAGAGCAGACTGAGCGCCTTCAGGTTGAAGTGGCGAATTCTAATGATGAAGAACAAGCAATAGATCAGCAGGTTGACCAAAGCTCGAGAATGGACCATAAAGAGAAAACAAGAGGTTTGTCAGTCCTCCTTTTCACTTTGAATCATCCCGAGGTATGAATTGCTTAACTGAAGCAATAGTAAGCAGTACAAGCTGCTTCCCATTCTTGGAAAATGATGCTCCAAAGGAGGTTGTTTCTGGATCTGGGGAATCATCTCAGCAAAAGGATACATGCAATGGTGGTTTGCCACCAGTTCTGGAGCTTCCACTGAGAAGACCACAACCCAATGGCTTTCTAAGTGAAGAATTTAAGGCACAGAATATATTAAACCATTCAGTTACTTCTGCATTTTCAAGGTACTTCAGTTGGCTTTCCTTTAGACTTGAATATTAATTTTACTAAACATATAAATTTTGGAAATTATATTGTTTTTAAAGGTGATTTGCTTACTATATGTGTGTGAGTGTGTGCGTGTGTATATATATATATAGATATATGAAGGTTTGATAATCTAAAACATAAAATTTTCTAAAGTTCTGATTTCTGTTTGCTTTTACTCAAGTTGTCATGCTTATGGCTACAGAAATAGTATTATGATTGCATTGCATAATTTTTATAAGTCATTGATTTTTGCCACCCAAATGGCCAATTTTTCTTAGTTTATAAATGTAGTTTTAAGTACATTTTAGAAGATTGTAGAGAAAATGCCTCTATAAACACCTTTTAAACAGTAGTTAGTGTGCATTTAACTGAAACTCGAGTCTACTTCTTCAGCTTGTTGCATTTGTTTATATGCATGGTTCTGAAGTAGTGTTATTGTTAACTAGAGAGCACTTCCATTTTAGGCATTCTCTATTCTTGCACGCAGTGTTTCTGAACTGCATATTTTTGTTTTTCAGCTATGGTGTTTTTCAGATCCAAACCCAACTTCAGCTTTACGTATCGGAACTAACAAATATGTTGACCAATGGACCTCACGTCCTAGTGGTGATGTTATTATATATATGAAAATACCACTTCCCTTTGTCCAAAGAGGAAGCTATCCTTTCTGAATACACATGAAGCCCAGTGTTATTTTCAGGTTTCCAGTGAAAGCAACAAGTATGGTAGTGCCTTTTTTGTCTACTGATCGACCAAGTGCTGGTTGTTCCAAATGAGGAGGATTCAGCTATTCATTGCCCTCATGTTGGTTTTATATTGCTACCAATTCCAAGTGGAGCAATTTCTTATCAGCCCTTTTATGCAGGGTACAATGCCAGTTTGTGACCAATCCTCTATCGGGAGACTTTCTTGTCACCACATGGTTTGATTACAGTTGATAAGCTGGCACTTTCCAGCTCTAATGAATCTGATCACCATGACAATCATCCTGATCTCTTTACTATCCAATTTCACCGCATCAAGGAACATCAACAGCCTTACCATTTAAGACAGCAAAATGGTGTGGCACGAGATGAACACAGAGTTCTGACTTGTGTTCCTGTGGATCAAACAAACTATCCTAGTAGTTGCAGCCAGGATATCAATGGCAGTGGGAGCAATGGAAGTGATGATATGGCTGGTGCTGCCATAAACACTGGAAATTTTCTGGAGAGGAAGGAAAGTGGCGTCCAAGACTGCAACATAAAAGATTTGGAATGCGATCATTCAACATCTGCTGCTGCCTTAATCAAATTCCGGTTGAAGCAAAAAGATAGATGTTTTGAGAAGCAGGTCAGAATTAATTGGTTATTTGAGTATGCTGCACTGTGTTTGTGTTTATTGGTTGTCTTCTGTGTAGGTTGAAGTCTGACACTTTTCATGCCTGAAGCCTATAGATCTTTTACACAGTATCTGTTCAAATTCTTTCTTTTTCCAGCATGGTTTGTTGGTTTGGTGTAGAGTGTACCTTTACTTTTGGAAGGACATAGCTGGCAGTTGGTTGGAGCTAAATTCCAATAGATAGAATGTGACAAATAAATCTACTGTTGGGAGTAACTTGTATTGCTTTTCCTATATGCCTTCTGAGTTTGTCTCCTTCCACATGTTAATAGCTGTGATTTTGAACCCCATTGTGGGGTTTTGAGAAATTAGAAATGAATGCTGTGGGTTTCGTGGATTAGTTATTTCTCTTCCAATAATGTCATTTCTGCCACTGCCAGCAGAAGGCTTGGCAGAAGGTTTAAGTGATAGCTTAAAAATTTTAAGGCCTGACAGGTGCCATGTTATTGCTTCTTCTTTAGTAGGTACTATTTGTAGGAAATAATATGCATTGATCTTTGCATTAAAGATATTATGTACTTGGACAGGTTCGGTATTATAGTAGGAAAAAACTAGCAGAACAAAGGCAAAGAATAAAAGGGCAATTTGTAAGCCAAAAGAATGCAGAGTCTTCAACACCGACTGGCACAGAAGTGATGACAAGTAATGTTACTGTATAGTATTCCTTTGAGGCATTTGTTTCCATTGGTGGACACTGGACAAATCAAAGGCATAAAGGTTCTGAAGTCTCCTTCTTTATTATAATCAATTGATGTGGCTTTTTAAACTGGCATGTCTTGATGGACTTACAATGTACCAAAATCTTTATCCACAGACAGATGTAAGAATTCCACAAAATTTTCATCTCAGCTTCATCTTCTTGCAAGGGTCCTGGGTATTTAGTGGATCCAGACCAAGTTTCTCTGGTTTTTGCAGCATTGCCCTGAATTTTATGGATCATTTTGACACCATCAATGTCATCCAACCATATACAAATAAGAGGCAGTGAAGGTATGTTCCTTGTCCGTATCTTCAATTTTCTTGATAGTTGATGTGGGTTTTCTGCTGGTAATCAAAAGCATACTCCCAGGTATTTAGCAATAAGTAAAAAATGCAATGTCAATAATGATATTTTTGGGTTTGTTTCTGTGGCATGGCTAATGTACATGGTTTACTTCCAATTACTTCCAAAGCCAAGTTGTTTATAAGCAGAAGTATGCAATGGGCAAGAATGGCATATCTCAGGTGCTGTCTTCTCTTCTGCCAAGCTCTCAGTTGATTTAGTTCAGCTCTTTGGGTGCATTCAAGTCAAGCAGGGGTAGTAGCACAGAGAATCTTTGACTGTGGCCTGTTAGGCTGTTGGCATCCTGACAATAGGTTTCATGGCATCCTGATAGCTTGAAGACTTTGGATAAGGCTGCACTAGGTAAATGTCGATTGTTTCATATCCTTAGGGTGTAGATATGATCTGACTGAGCCTTGTTAAGTTTCCATCAAGATTCTCCTTTACTGCTTAAAGAGAGGATGACTGAGAACCTGCTTCCTACTAGTTGCAACCATTCTAGGTTTTTGTTGGCTATTGAAGCCTAAGCTTGGGGTGGTTTGGTTTCAGGTTTGAACGTGCATAGTCTGATATATGTTCTGCATACCACTCATTTGGAAATTGGAATCATGCTGGATGTGTTCAACAAATGGTCCAAAGGGCTATAGTTTTGGCCTTATTTCTAGCACTGATGTTCTGATAGATGAGGCCATTAGGTTCTACAAACATGTTGCCCTTATGCTTGGTTTCTGGAAAGATCATTAGATTGAAATATTTCAGAACTTCGCACTACAGAGCATTTACACTAATTTCTGCATCAATTGTATTTTCTGTTTTTCTTTGTGGGAGTTTTGTATGTCTCTAGGTGTTGCTCATTCATGTATAAATCCCTGTCAAAGTTGTTTTTGTGGGTATATATCTGAAAGGTGAAAGTTGTATGTTATGTTATTTTACAATTGCCAAGATGGTCGATAATTACAGATAATCTTTAATGCTTCTTAAAATTTTGGTTTCTATTTAGAGTTTCAAATATAGGATTTTTTAATGTCAATATCCAAAGTTAAGAGTTTTGGTTTCTATTTAGAGTTTAAAATATAGGAATTTTGAATGTCAATAGCCAAAGATAGGCAGCCTAGAATTTCATTACAGGTGTTTGCCCATATTTGCAATAGCTTCGGTTTCTTTCTTGTGTTTGAATTCAAGTTTCTTTCTTGATGCTATTTTAATTGAGCAGATCTAAAATATTCTGAGATAAATGAAGGCTACTATTTTGAGATAACAGGCAGAAAAATCATGATCCTGAGAATGCAAACCAACATGAACCTGGTATTTCAATATGGAACCACAGTGCAATCTCCCAATCAAAGACATACAAAACATTGAAGATCTTGTTTCTCTTGCCAATGTTCTTTCTGGCCTGAAAATTAAGAAAGGGGTTTAGGGTTCAATGGAGATGCTGTCTCACTTCCACAACTGTGCACATTTGGTATATCATTTCTTCTGTTTCTGCTGCAAAACCTCAATTATTTAATTGTTTTTGACAAACTTGCACCTGAAGGGCAAACCTAGCCAGGGGAATTCAAAAGAAACGCAAGATAGATAGATAATCCCACTCACACTCCCATTCCCATGCTCCATGTCTCCTCCTCCTCCGCCTCTCCTCTCTCTCTCTCTGGCTCTCTCTCTGTTTCTCGCTACTCTACTCTACTTTCCAGTTATTTAAATGCATATACGATAAAATTTCTTCTGCAGATGTTTATTGGTGGTGCTAACGAGGCTTAATAGCTCCAGTCCTGAGGCAGCGCTATCTCTGATGGAGAGTGACATGACATTCCCTGCTGCTCTGCTGCATTCTTCGGGAGCTGCTTCTGCCCTCCCCGTGTTTCTGCAAACCAATTAAATGAAATTAGCGAAGAAAACCATAAATGAAACTGCTATTCTAGAGAAAGAGCAGAGAGAGCCACTGAGAGGTCTCCCAGAAAGACATAATAAGGAAAGAAACCTGGTCAAAGCCCACAAAAGCAAAAGGACCTTAATTTTGTTAGGGCCTTTGGCTCCTTCAAACAGAAAAGAGCTCGCTAATAAATGTTCCCATGTCATCCATGAAACGCATTTTTGTAGAAAAAGAGCAGGTAAAAAAAAATGAAAAAGTAAATAATTTGTCTACCTTGGATGCAACAACAAAATTAAATACAAGAAAAGAAGCCAGTAGTGAATGCCACTAGTGCTCCCTTTTCCGTATTGCTCACAAAATAAAAACGCAATCTAAAATGGAAAGTACATGATATTACTAGCACGCAGTAAGTTATTACTAGTACCCGAATAATGAGAATACGCCCAACAAAAAAGGAAATATAATACGGAACAGCCATAAAAGAAGGGGGTTTCGCTAAATTTACCATCTTTTTCCGCCACATTAGTCACTAGACGGGGTAAGAACACCCCGGTCCCCACACACTTGCCGCCCGGACCGCTCCTCCGAAACGGATAGAACCATCGGTTCGGCTCGAAGCTCCTCAAAACCCTATCTCTTCCCCGCCCTAATCCGCAGTCCACCTGCCCCCGATATTACAAAAAATAAATAAAACACAAATAAAAATCGTAAAAAAAAATGAAGTCTTTGTTGTCTCACATGAACCGGTCTCAGAGGGTCCAAGCTGTAAACCCGGCTCGGCCCGGTTACGTAACCGCCGCCCCGAGCCGCCGGGGCCAGCAACATGTCGCAGTCGAACCGGTTTCTGACCTCGCCCTCCGCCGGTCGGAACCGCGGCGCAGTTCTAAACCCCTGCAGACCGAAATGGTTAGAAAAGGACACGCAGGGAAATCCAAAAAATATAGGGAGGGCAAAAGAGGAGAAAAGGAGAACCTCCGGGTTCGGGCGACGCGAAAGCTTCGGAGCGGGAACGGGCGGCGGCGCGAGCCACGCCCGGTCGAGCAAGCCGAAGGCAGCGAGCTGGTGGACCAAGCCCTCGACGTAAGCGAGCTCCGGCGACTGATCCGGCGGGCAGAGGACCTCGACGTCCGGATAGAGGTCGGAGGGGAGGAATAGCTCGCCGTCGTCGAGGTTTGGCGGGAAGGGCGCCGCCATGGAGAGCGGGAGGAGAGGAGGGAGAGAGAGAGAGAGGGGGGTTTGGGTGGTGAGAGGTTTTGGGAAAGTAGGCCTGCGAGGGGCACTGGAATTTAAAGATGGGAGGCGGGATTTTTTTCGCCTGTTTCGGTCTTTCCTTTATTATTCTTTTGTAATATTATTATTCTTTTAATCGGGCTCGAGATTACATCGGTTTTTTTAAGAATTATTTTTTTTATATAAAATTAATATTATTTATTTTATATTATTATTAAATTAAATTATTATAAAAAATAAATAATTTTTAAAATTTTAAATTATTAGGATGTTAATTTTAATAAAAAATATTAATTTATAAAAGTGGTCCATTAATTTTAATTTTTATTTTTATTTAAAAAAATTTCCTAGAATTTAAGAAAAGGCCAAGGAGCAAATGTCAGTCATTTTCTGTACAAATGCGCGCACGTGATGTTCTGTTTTTCACCGTTGGATCTGTCTTGAGATCGGATCTTCTGATGTAGACGGAGATCAGTTTTGGATCCATTAATTAAGATAATTACGATTAGATTAAATATTAAAACGACGTTACGCCTTGCGAGTTTGGGTGTTAGCTTCGTAGCAATATCAGCAGTGCAAGGGGATTATTTGGCTGACACGTGTACATTCGAATGTGGGACCCGGCATCGGAGCCGATGAAACCGAAAGTCGATCGAGGCCATTCGTTCCGGCCAACGCTTTTGAGGCGCGGGCACGGTGATCTCCTTCTTCTTCGATCTTTCGAGTTTCTTCCATTTTTGGAATTTCTCGGGGTTTCCGGGTCGACAAGCAAGAGGGTCCGTCGACGTTCCCACGGCGGCATGGATGGGTTCGTTCTGCCGCGGAAGAAGCGGGTCGTTGTCGTCGGAGGCGGCATTGCCGGCGCCCGCCTGGCCAAGTCGATCCAGTTCCACGCCGACGTCGTCCTTATCGACCCGTATGTTTCCCTATCCATTCGCTGTTCTTTATCTATATTATGTGTGGTTCTCAGAATCATTCTCTGAATCGAAGTTGAGATTTTTTTAATTGCCGTCTCAAAATTTACATTTTATTTTGTGCGATTAACCTAGATTTGTAAGGCTTTTCGTCATTTTAATACCAATTGAAGCAATAAAACTGAATAGGAATGAAATGTGGTTATTTTTGCTTGAAATATGTGAAATTTCCCAGATTAATTAATACCATGCAAAAGATACTAACATTTCTCAAACAGCCAATGTGAATTGTAGGTTTTAGTCTTATCAATAATTGGAAAATGGTTATTTTGATTAAACGAAAATGTTTTCTTGGAAGTTTCTTAGATGATGTGCCGATCTTTTTCATGAGAAAATAATGTACTACAAATTTTTTTCAAGGGAAATATTCGATCAAATTAAGATTCTTGAGAATTAAACAAGAAGAATAAGTTCCGCAGCAGTGTTAACCTAAAGATTGTGGTTGATATTGCGGTTGGCCTAAATTTTCATTGGATTAAGGTTTAGCTTGAGCTTTCATCCCACTCACGCTTTCGCTCAGTATAATCATCCACTTTTTGTTCCCACTTCCATAAGCAAAACATGATATTGAGGGCATTAATTTGATGATATACTACTAAGTTCATACATTTGCCAGGAGCCTCAAATGTAATGGCAACATTTTTTTGACGTTAAAAAAATTGTTATGTAACTTCCAAAAATAAAACTTAATGGTGTTGTAACATCCTATAAAAATGAAGTGCTAGAAAATGCTATGACATTTTATCAACACATTTGATGCCTTGTTCATGGAGATTGACAAACTTCAGTTAAATATTCTTTCTGCTTCATACTAAACTTTTTTCAGAATAGAATGGATTGCTTTGATGTTCCTTGGAAATTGCAATCTAGACATATTCTATGTTGAATTCAAATTAGTATTTTCACCGTTTCTCTCTCTTTTTTTTCTTTTTTTTTTTTTTGTTCTGATTTCAGGAAGGAATATTTTGAAATTCCATGGGCAAACTTGAGGTCAAGGGTAGAGCCATTTCTTGCAGAGAGATCAGTGATCAACCATTCAGAATACCTAACTAGTAGGAGAGTTGTCATATCCTTGGCCGCCAATATCACAGAAACTGAAGTGTTGACTGCTGATGGCCCGTCAAGTTCCATATGATTATCTTGTTATTGCTACTGGTCACACATATTCTTCTCCTAGAACTAAAAGAGATAGACTTGAACAGTTTCGAGGCATGTATGTCAAGCACTTGTATTACTCTTTCTTTGGGTTGCTTCCTGGTTCGATTTTGCTTGGTTTCAAATGGATCCACGACATGCCCTGCAAATTCTTTTTAGGTTGCTTGATTTGCTATCGTTGTGTAATTCATATTGGTAAATAAGAAAGCCCCAATTTTCTGTGTAGTTATCTGATTTAGGAGTCCAATAACATATCTGATGTACTAATGACTAGATAAAAATTGCATTTCAAGTGCTGATATCTTCTGATTATGTTGCAGACAACATAAAGATAAAAACTTCTGCCTCTATTTTGATTGTTGGAGATGGAGCAACAGGCGTTGAACTAGCTGGAGAAATTGCGATGGACTATCCAGCCAAGAAGGTAACTCTGGTTCACAGTGGACCGAGGTTGCTGGAATTCATTGGGTTGAAAGCTTCCCAAAAAGCTCTAGATTGGTTGAAATCAAGAAATGTAGAAGTGCTCCTGGAGCGGTCAATTTATTTGAGCACTGTGTCAGATGCAGACAGTATTTAAAACAACAGCTGGTGATGATTGTTATTTTGTTTGTTTGGGAAGGCCATTGGGATCAGCTTGGCTTCATGAATGTGTTAAAAGATTGTTTAGATAGAAATGGAAGACTGATGGTGGATGAGAACTTCAGAGTGGGAGGCACCGGCAACATCTTTGCCATCGGCGATGTCACTAACATTCCTGTAAATATAGTCTTCTCATTATTCTGAATGAAGTACTTGTTTATGCATTGTTCCAAACACAAAGAACATAACTTATAGAGTTTTGTCTCTTGGCAGGAGATCAAGCAAGGAGTTGTTGCACAGCGATAGGCATTATTGGTTGCCAAAGAATCTAAAGTTGCTGATCAAAGAAGCCAAGCCGAGCAAGCTGGTGAAGAGTACAAGCCTGCATCAGCAATGACACTGGTTTCATTAGGGAGGAAGGATGCAGTGGCACAGTTCCCGCTCGCAACAATCATGGGGTATCTGTCAGGCATGATCAAATCCAGGGATCTTTTTATCGGCAAGAGGAGAAAGCAGATGGGGCTTGACAGCCAGCCACCCCTATTGAAATGACCTTAAACACAGCAGTTCTTCTATATCTTGTGTATGGTACAAGATTAAATTGGCAAACTGTATGTGGTCGTGTTCTTGATTTCTACTGTAATAGAAATCCTTACTTTTGTTGAAACATTTTTGCACATAATGGAAATGCATTTAGCCAACATGTTAATAGTCAGGAAAGTACAACAAAAAAAAAAAGACTTTTTACGTATAACTTCCAAGATTTGTTTTATTCATAAAAAATTCTCCGTAATGTCAGTATTTATCTATATTTTTTTCCTTTTGAAATTTATTATTTACAACCCCTTATTGTTATTTAATCAAATTTTTTTTCAAAAATCTCACTTTTACCTTATATAATTTTATAATTAAATTTCTAAAAATTCTTAACTTCGCACCCTTCACTTTTTTTCTCAAAATGTTTACAAATAAATTCTTATTTTATTTATCAAAAATTATCCGTAATTTTAGTATTTACTTATATTTTTCTCCTTTTGAAATTTATTATTTACAATCCCCTTATTGTTATTTAACCAAAAATTTTTTCAAAAATCTCACTTTTACCTTATATAATTTTATAACTAAATCTCTAAAAATTCTTAACTTCTCTAAAAAATTTTTCTCAAAATGTTTACAAATAAATCATCAATTAAATTTTAAATTATAATGTATATATTTGTATATTTCTAAATAGACCCATTAAATATTTTTATTTATAAAAAAAATCAAATTTTAATATTTTTCAAATAAAAATTTACAAAGAGAATCTTAAATGTTTAAAATTTTTTACAAATAACATCTCCATAAAAATGTAAATTACCAGCTCAATATTTACATTTATAAATAAACATCTCAAATATTTTTATTTATAAATAAATCAAAATTTTATCTTATTAAAATTAAAAATTTACAATATTAAAGGTTTTAAGATTTAAAATTCTAAATTATAAATTTAATATTTGTATATTTACATGTTGATCCCTCAATTTTTTTTATTTATAAATAACTCCAAAATTTATAAATATTTTTAACAAAATTTCACAATATTGAAGATTTTAAAATTTAAAATTTAAAATTATCAGTTTAATATATGTATATTTACAAATAAATCCATTGAATATTTTTAGTTATAAATAAGTCTAAATTTTATCATTTTTAAATAAAATTTTGCTAAAAAATTGAAGGTATTAAAACATAAAATTTTAAATTACAAGTTTAATATTTGTATATTTGAAAATAGACCCCTTGAATTCTTCAGGTATCATAAGTTTAAAGGTTTGTGATTTTTTAAATAAATTTTACCTAAAGATATTAAAGTTTTAAAAGATAAAAATTTAAAAATTATAAGTTGGAATTTTGGATTTATAAATATATTCCCACTATTTATAAATAAGTCAAAATTTTATTATTTTTAAAATAAAAATTTATACAAAAATATTAAATATTTTAAAACATAAAATTGTAAATTATAAGTTTAATATTCATACATTTATAAACAGATTTATTAAATATTTTTGTTCATAAATAAGTCCAAAATTTATAGTTTTTAAATCAATTTTTACAGAAAAGACATCGAAAGTTTTAAAATTGAAAATTTAAATTACAAGTTTATTAGTTGAACATTTGCAAATCAACAACTTGAATTTTTTTATTTATAAAGAAGTCAAATTTTATTATTTTTAATAAAAAATTTACAATATTGAAGGTTTTAAGATTTAAAATTTTCAATTACAAGTTTAATATTTGAATATTTACATATTGATGCCTCAACTATTTTTATTTATAAATAACTCCAAATTTTATTAATTATTCTAATAAAATTTCATAATATTGAAGGATCTAAAACATAAAATTTTAAATTATAAGTTTAATATTTGTACATTTATAAATAAGTCTAAATTTTATCATTTTTAAAATAAAATTTTATAAAAAAGACATAAAAATATTAAAACTTAAAAGTTTTAATTATAATTTTAATATTGGTACATTTACAAATAGGCCCCTCGAATATTTTTATTTATAAATATTTAAACTTTGCCATTTTTTAAATAAAATTTCATAAAAAAGATATTGAACGCTTAAAACTTAAAATCTCAAATTATAAATTCAACATTTTCATATTTACAAATAGATCACTCGAATATTTTTATTAATAAATAAATCCAAATTTGTTCATTTTTAAAATAAATTTTTCAAAAAAAATATTAAAGGTTTTAAAATTTAAAATTTAAAATTATATATTTAATATTTATACAATTATAAACAAATCTATTGAATATTTCTATTCATAAGTAAGTCCAAAATTTATAATTTTTAAATAATTTTTTACAAAAAAGGCAATGAAAGTTTTAAAATTAAAATTTTAGATTACAAGTTTCTTATTTGAATATTTACAAAATAAACTACTTGAATATTTTTATTTATCAATAAGTTCAATTTCATCATTTTTAAAATAAAATTTCACAAAAAAATATTAGATATTTTAAAAATTAAAATTTTAAACTATAAGTTTAATATTTGTACAATTACAAATAGTCTTCTTTAATATTTTTACTTATAAAATAACTCTAAATTATAAATAAAAATAATCAAGAGATTTTTTTGTAAGTATGCAAATATTAAACTTGTAATTTAAAATTTTAATATTTAAAATCTCGAATAATTTTTTTCATAAAATTTTATTTCAAAATTATGAAATATGGGTTTATTTATAAATAAAAAGATTCAATGAGTCTATTTGAATATGTATAAATATGAAAATTATAATTTAAAATTTTGAGTTTTAAAAGCTTCAATGTCTTTTTTATAAATTTTTATTTAAAAAATAATAATATATGGACTTAATTATAAAAAAATATTCAAGGGATCTGTTTGTAAATATACAAATATTAAGGTAGTAATTTAATTTTTTAAATTTTAAAACTTTTAATGACATTTTTGTAAAATTTTATTTCAAATAATAAAATTTGGACTTTTTATGAATAAAATAGTGAAATAATCCATTTACAAATGTATAAATATTAAACTTGTAATTTAAAATTCTATGTTTTAAAACATTTAATATCCTTTTTATAAAATTTTATTTTAAAAATGATAAAATTTAGCCTTATTTATGAATAAAAATATTCAAAAATATATTTGTAAATGTACAAATATTAAAGTTATACTTTAAAATTTTTAGTTTTCAAATATTCAATATTGTGTAATTTTGTTTAAAAAATTATAAAAAATACATTGAAGATTTTTTAACTTAAAATTTAAACTTGCAAGTTTAATATTTATATATTTATAAATAGCTCCCTTTAATATTTTTATTTATAAATATACCCCTTGAATATTTTTATATATAAATAAGTCCAAAATTTATTATTTTTTAAATGAAATTTGAGAAAAAAGATATTGATGATTTTTAAACTTAAAACTTAAACTTACAAGTTTCATATTTGTACATTTATAAATATTAAGGGGGTCTATTTTTGTAAAGTATAATTCGAAAAACTTGTAATTAAAAATTTTAATTTTCAAAACTTTCAATGTCTTTTTTTGTGAAATTTTATTTTTTTAAAAATGATAAGGTTGAATTATTTAAACATAAAAATATACAAAGGGGGTTATTTATTAAAAGATAAATATTAAAATTTAAATGTTTAAATATTTTAATGTTTAAAAAAACTTTCAATGTCTTTTCTGTAAAATTTTATTTAAAAAAATATATTTTAGACTTTTTTATAAATAAAAATATTCAAATAGTCTATTTGTAAATGTACAAATATTAAACTTATAAATTTAAATTTTAAGTTTAAAAATCTTCAATGTCTCTTTTGTGAAATTTTATTTTAAAAATGATAAAATTTATACCTATTTATAAATAAAAATATTCAAGGGGTCAATTTGTTCATATACAAATACTAAATTTGTAAGTTTAAATATTAATTTTAAAAACTTTCAATATCTGTTTTGTAAAATTTTATTTAGAAAATACGAAAATTAGGACTTATTTATAAATAAAAATAATCAAGGGTTCTATTTGTAAATATACACATATTAAAATTATAATTTAAAATTTTAAGTTTTAAAATCTTCAATTTTTTTGTAAAAGTTTGTTTTAAAAATAATAAAATTTTGACTTATTTATAGATAAAGATATTCAAAGGTTCTTTTTGTAAATGTGCAAATATTAAACTTGTAAGTTTAAATTTTAAATTTTAAATCTTTCAATGTCTTTTTTGTAAAAATTTATTTAAAAATTAAGAAAATTTGGACTTATTTATAAATAAAAATATTCAAGGGGTATATTTGTAAATGTACAAATATTAAACTTGTAAGATTAAATTTTAAGTTAAAAAATCTTCAATATTGTGAAATTTTTTTAAAATTCTGATAAAATTTGGGCTTATTTATAAATAAAAATATTTGTGGGTTTATTTGTAAATATACAAAATATTAAACTTGTATTTTAAACTTTTAAGTTTTAATACCTTCAACTTTTTTGTGTAAAATTTTATTTAAAAACTTATAAAGTTTAGACTTATTTATAATAAACATATTCAAAGGACTTATTTATAAATATATAAATATTAAAATTATAATTTAATTTCTTACATATATTTTATTTGTAAAATATTTTCAATATTTAATGTCCTTTTCATAATTTTTATTGACAATATTTTACAAATTTACATTTTTTATAAATAAAAATATTTAAAAGATTTATTTGTAAATATTTGGGGAGAAAGAGTGGAGGGTGAAAAGTTAAATTTTTTAGAGGCTTAGTTATAAATTATGGAGAGTAAAAGTAAAATTTTTGAAAAAATTTTTGATTAAATAAGAATAAGAGATTATAGATAATAAATTGAAAAAAAAGAGAAGGTATAGGTAATTATTAAAATTTTGTAAAATGTTTGATAAATAAGATAAATCTCATGGAGTTGTAGATAAATATTTAAAAAAAATATTGAAGCAAATCTTATAATACATCAAAGCGTTGGCTTTGCGAGTGGTACTTGAGATAATGAGATAATTGACAGGCAACAATGACAGCTTGAATTGATTAAAATGATGATTTGGATTCTATAGCCTGATGCACTGCTGATGCTATATGCAATCTTCAAATTGCTCTCCATCATTCATCAGACTTCGGGCGGGCCACGCTAGGCCATCAGCTGCTATACAACAGCCACAGTCGGAAAGATCAGAGCACCCATGACCGTCGGATGAACTTCTTTCTTCCCTTCATGATGAGAGCAGCAGTACGCGCACAGTCACTGACCGTTTAGAATCTTTCCAGTTTTTTGCTCCTGCGCTGTACTGCACAAACATAGAGAGATTTCTTTCAAACTTTTAAAGCAAAACCAGAGATTTTATATAAACGATATCAATGATGGTGTCGCTTCTCCTCCGTCTTCTTCCTCCAATTTTGACAGCCAGGAGGTATAATTCAGGCATCAAATCAAGCATCATTTCATGCAGAAAATAGGCCCAAGTCTGTATTATTACAGCGAGTGAGCACACTCTGCGTCATCGCCATTACCTGGAACGAGGTATTTTATTGTTGGAGCGATGATCATTTGGCTCCAGTCTCCAAATTGGGGAATTTCTCACGATAATTTTAACCTTTTTAGTCTGCACTGAACGATGTGATCTTTTAGTACCAGAAGAGAGCCCATGCAAAGCGCAACAGCGACGTTGTGTGGCGCCGCCAGACACAGAACCCAACGCTTTGGTTCTCTCTCTTTCTTCGTTTTTCTCTTCCCACGCCAGGGGGCAATCATGTCCCTGCATCTCTGTACGCGATTCTGAGTATCTCCTAATCATAAATCATGTTCTTTGTTCTCTATAAATGGCCGCTTGCATGGCATGGCTTCTCTGCGATGCCAGTGACCGACACAACAGAGTGAAGTAAGTCTCATGGCTTCAGTTCCCTTTGTGATTCGCTGTTCTCTCCTGCTCCTCGCCTTGTGCCTCGTTGTGGAAGCACGTCTAGGTTTGCTACACCATCTGCTTCTTCTTCTCTCCATCTCTTACCTTCTTCTCTATCTACTGCTTCTGAAACGTTCCTTTCTTTGACGTTAGGTTGCACGAATGGTGGTTATGGCTGCATGATCAACCAGACGGCTCCACCAGCTAAGAGTGGTGGCTCGGAGGTCTGAAAACTGCGTCTGTTCCTCCAATGTGTATTGTGTATAAGGATACACATAATATTGGTGTGCTTTTTCGTTGCTGTAGATGAGCAATGGAATGAAGGAGAAGGAGGTGGTGTTGACGGGGTTGAGGCCGTCGGATCCGGGGAACACAGAGGACTTGGTGAATTGGGATCTGAGGTGGGTGCCGTCGGGTCCGGACCCGCTGCACCACAATGGCACCCCAAGGAAGCCCAGAACGCCATGAAGAAACAAAGGACTTTGTCATGCAACGATGCACTTGTCTCTTTTTGTTTGCAATGTTGCTCCGTCTGAAGACATGGCGTACCAAATTTTGCAAATGTATTATACGGTACGGTACGAAGTCATGATCTAAACCATTACCGCTATCAGTTTTATCTCATCTTGTTTCTTGTTTTGTGAAAATTATTAAACATTTTTCTTTAGTTTCCATAGCACTTTAATGGACGGAAGCAGCTACCAAATCATTTTCAATGGCATTCCATTCACATCAAATATCCCTTGTAGCAAAAGCTATTGAGCATTTGGCACCTAAACAAGGTAACAAGTATCCCCTGTAGGAATTCAGACAGCAGCGAACTGCAGCCAAATTGTTATAAAAAACATGCCAGCTTAAAAGTCATTTCCACCTACCACAATTCTCCTTAACGCCAGAGACGTCACACAAAATCACAAAAAATTAGAGGCTGTGCACCAATGCATATAACGTTAACACCCTGAACCAACTAGGAATTAGTTGTTAGCTCAAATACTTGCTTCATGCAGCTCCCAGAATGAAGAAATCTTTTAGCTTCTGAAGTCTTGTCTTGCCTTACAAGAATTGGGTTCCCACCAAGACTAAGCTTTTGAATATCCAAAATCAGCGAATCTCAGAACATGATGCACTCTTGCTTCTTTGATGCCTCCCGAAGCCAAATTTCAGCTTCTCTACTTCATTCTTCAGAGATTGATATTCGCCTAATTCATTGGCCAAACACCATAACGGGTTAAAACAACGTTCGATACTCCAAGAATTTTTTACTGAATATTTTGTAGATTCCAAGGCTCTGGAAGAGCTGTGAATGTATCAAAGAAACTAATTTTGATCACTAAGCAGTTTAAAGCTATCGCAATTTTACTGGCAGACAGGGCAATACAATACTGTGGACCATAAAGTGGGATAAACTCAAGCATTACAGAGTCTAATTTCTCAATCACAGACTCTAATTCAAAGATCTCGTAAAAACCCTTCAGAAAGTCCATAAAGAAGCTAAATAATGGTGTAGCCTTAAGCATCAAGTTTGAAAACATGACCAAGACTAGTTCAACATGATCCATTAGAAGCAAATATGTTCATCATCTTTCCTTTTCACAAGGCATGAATTTCTGGTCTAGATAACAACAATAAAGAGCTACACTTACAATCCTTGTGCAATTTTTCTTGGCGAAGATTGATAAGCTGACACTTGAGCTTCTTGTTGTATATAGTGAGTGCCACTCTTTCCTCATGCAGAGATTTAGCTTTGACCACCAGTTCTGCTTCCCATGTCTATACAGAAAAAAACTCCAATGATTTTCTCACAATAGAAATCACAGATAACTAAAATTGAGGAAGGCAATAAAAATTACACAATTACCTGTAAAAGATTAACAGTTCTCTCAAGCTCTGCAATATATTGAATTTTGCGAACCCTTGAGCGTGGCCCCGAGTACCTGCAGTAAAGTTGGTAGATAAAAGATTCGTACAACGCTTATTGGTCACAATTATTCTATGAATGAATAATTAGGATTTTGACAAATGTTGAGTTACTACTCTATACAACATGTTCTGCAAGGTGACATCAGGTAAATAGCATCTGTAACAATTATATGTGGATCTCGTTTATCCTTCCCTAAGTGCTGATGAAGAAAAAATTCTTTCTTCGGCAAAAGAAACAGAATGCAATACTAATCAAAAAGCTTGGAGACATATACACTATGCCCAAAGAAAAATAATTTGCAAAGGAAACTCTCCAACTCAGACCTTCACAGACCAGCTCCATGGTCCTCATAAGAGGGAACCTGTGGAAGTGTCAAATTTAAGCTTTAATTCATTTACTCCTAACAATAGGCCTTCATCAACTGTTTTGAAATTCTAAAGCAAGAAATTATGTACCATGAATCAGCAGTTCCCCAATATTATTTTACCAAAAAAAGGGTCTGCAACTAATCACTGCATTTACAAAAAAAAAAATAATTCTGGAGAACAATATAAAAAACTGCAGCCCATTCTTACTACTATTTTCACCAGCCAATTGGTATCGGTTGTGTGTTCCCTAAGGTTGTGCAAACGCATTGTGCTAACATAAGATACTACTGGTATCTTCAACAGAGACTTGATTGGCAGTAATTTTCCATAAAGACACTATATCTTAGTATGAAGTATGAACTTATCATTGTTCACATTCGCTCAAACTTAACACCGCAGCATACATAAGCAAAATCCCACATTACAAGCAACAGTTAATTGGCATAACTATGACAAGAAAAAAAAAACCTCTTAGGAGCCTTTGTTTTATCAGGATGACCTGCTGCAGAATGAGCTTCACATGTGTTTTCAGACACATTGACTCTGGAACAACCTGAGGGATCCAAAGCTAGGTACTGCAAAGGGTTCTGAGGTACACTTTCCAATATAGCAGACACCATCGAGCTTTCCGACTGGGTAAGACTAGTCTTCTGTCTGGGGGAGTTAGGGCCATAAACATAGTCGGCCTCAAACCCAGAGATAGTATCAGTTTCTCTCAAGCATTGTGGTGATTGCGAACCAATCGATACTGTGTCTTCTCCATTGCTTGATGATATCATGCTGTTGAAAGAACTGGTCATCTCAAGGATTGCTGCAGAATCACTCGCTGACCTCCTAAGAGAGCCCCTGTTGGGAGAGGCTTCTAAGTCTGTCAAGGGGCCGAGGAGCCATGAGGGCTGCTCCTCAAAGAAGGAATCATGAGAGAGGAACCTATGGAGTTTTGAGTGTAGTTGTGAATCATTGTGTCTGGGAGATGATTGAGATGCAGAGTCGGTCATTCGGGTCGAGGGGACCCTATTTTGAGAGTGGCAACGAGGAGGAAGGTGGGTAGATCGCAACATTGCAAGAAAAATTAGGTCTTGCTATGTCTCTAAGTAGTGCAATTTCTCTCTTTTTTTTTTTTTGCTTCCTTTTCCTTCTGCAATCGATGACCAAGTTCAGATGAACGAGAAAAGCCAAAAATAACAACAGGGTTTGGACAAAATTCTTCAGAAATCACCAAAAAAAAAAAAAAAAAAGTCACATCGGATGATAGTTTTACCGATAGAGAATAAAAAAAATAGGATACCAACGCCACGATGCAAGTGGACTGCTGTTATTGAAATCCTAAAGCAAAATAACCCTAAAAATTCAGCGTTTTGTTCACGGTTTTAGCTTTCTCATCCATAATCAGTCAGAAAAAATCACAACAGTGATCGAACAAACGCGAGACAGAATCAGAAAGTAAAACCCACACAGAACCCTAACGAGCCATCGACAACGATCAATAAAATAGTGATAACGCGCTTGAAAACCTCGATAATGAATTAAAAAAACGCCGAAAAGAAGGATCCAAAGCACAAAATCCAGAAAAACATCCTGAAAAGCAAGAAGAGGCTCGAGAGAGATGTAACGGAAGCAATTTGCCTTCTTTCTCATCTCCCTCTCTATGATCGGGATTGGCATACCTTCTCCGCAAGTGATCGAGCAAAAACGGGCGACTGGGGCGCCAAGGAAAGGAAGAGAAAGAAAAACGGGTGCTAGAGTGAGAAGAAGAGACGAAGAGTTGGGGGTGGGGTGCAGCTGTGCCTGGCTCGGCGTACGGGAAAAGACAACTGGCATTCGTGCTCAGGGGGCAAGACAGAGAGAGAGAGAGAGAGAGAGGAACACAGCTCGCCCCCACCGCACTTTCCAGTTTTGAGCCCTTTTTCGGTTTCCAAATCGGTTTGGATTATAATGCTACGATAATATTAAATATTATATAAAAATAAATATTATATTTTTAAATTTTGAAATTAAATTTTTTAAAAAATATATTTTGGATTAACGGGAAACTGAAATTAAAGCTCAGTTTCCTCCATAATTTTAAATTTCAATTTTAGCATCCATCCAAATTTATTTGCTTCGATGGTTTTGATCAAGTTTCGATCTTATTTTAGTTTCAATCAAATAATTTTTAATTTTTTTAACTAAAATTTGATTTTAAATTTATTTTTTTTTAAAAAAAATTACTATACATATATATTTTTGAAATTATTAATTTAAATTTTTTGGCACTCCCGACATTTATCCCTGAACCAACTTAGTACCCCTTAGGCGTCCCCCTCCCGTCCACTCTACACTCCCTTCCATCCTTCCTCTTCCCCTCCCTAGTACCTTAAGCCCCTCAAATTCTCCCCGTAACCTTCCACACTTTCTTTTTCCTGTCCCACTCGCCCCATCCCATAGCGCTGCACCTTGCCCCCCGTGGTTGCCCCCTTCTTTCTCTCTGCGTTCTTTTTGTCCTTCTCGTCTTTTTCTTCCAGTTCCCTCCCCCACCTCCGTTTTTTTGTTTCTGCACCCCCGACCCCACCTCTTTCTGCCCACCTAATCCTACCGGGTTCTGTCCACTTATGCATCGTCCCCGTTCATTTCCCTCTCTTCGCTTGCCTCTTCGTGGTTTCGAGCTCCGCTTCGTTTTGCTTGGGTCGCCCGGACCGTGCCCGCGTTCGGGGGCGCCCCCCCCCCGCCCCCCCCCCCCCCGCTTCCTCGAAACCTCCCCGTTGCGACCGACCCGGCACACCGATTCTCAACCAACCGGTCCGGTTTCCGGTTCTGACATGCATAAAATCGGAAAAATCGTTCCGGGGTCCGGTTTTAAACGTTTGCTGAAAAACCGGTTAACCGGAACGTAGACCGGTTTTTCCGCTCTATATAAAACCCCCTAACCCGACCCTAATTGCGCCGCACGTCGCCCTCGGCACCTCTCGCCCTCGCCTCGCCTCGCCCCCGAGCTCGCAGCAAAGCGCCGACGCCGTCTCGGCCTCGCCCTCGCCTCGCCCCCGAGCTCGCAGCAACGCGCCGACGCCGCCTCGGCCTCGCCCTCGCCTCGCCCCCGAGCTCGTAGCAACGTGCCGACGCCGCCTCGGCCTCGGCCTCGCCTCGCCCCGAGCTCGCAGCAACGCGCCGACGCCGCCTCGGCCTCGCCCTCGCCTCGCCCCCGAGCTCGCAGCAACGCGCCGACGCCGCCTCGGCATCGGCCTCGCCCCCGAGCTCGCAGCGACGCCGCCTCGCCTTCGCGCTCGCCCCCGAACTCGCTGCGACGCCGCCTCGCCCTCACCGGTCGTCGTGACGCCGGAGTTCCGGTATACCGGTTTTAGAACCGTCTCGCCCTCGCCGACGCCGGCGGTCGCTGGTGGTTAATTTGCAGTAATATAAAACCGGTTAACCGGTTTTAGAACCGGTTTAAACAGGTTTAGAACCGGAACCGGAAAACCGGTTTTTCATCCAAACCGGTACGGTTCCGGTTCTCAAATGAGCAAAACCGGTTCGGTTAACCGGTTTTGCTCACCCCTAATCATAGTTGCTTCCTAGTGCATATAGCCCACACTTCACACGGGCCGGCGTCGGAACTAGTGACCCGACCCAATTATAGTCGATCTCAATCTAAATTCCGATTGCATGCAGCAGGGTGCATGCTCATCTGTCTTTATGTAGAGTCGTCGACCATAAGTAAAAAATAAAAATAAAAATAAAAATTAGAATAAACAGTGCAACCATAATAATTGCGAGAATATTTATTTCAATAATTTTATTATTTCACAATATCCCATGATCTAATACGATAAAAATAAAAAATTGTAATTCATGTAAATAACTTCTTAAATAATAGAGACATTTTCTATTAAAAAAAATGTAAACTTATCTAAAAATTAATGGCATCATCTGAAAAAGCGGAGGAGACGGTACTCTTGATTTAGGGCTTGGTGAGATTTGAGCTTCGTGAATTATGATCCCACCCAAACTCGTTCCTCGCCAACTCTCTTTACAGATTCTTGGAATAGCTAGGGTCGCAATAGCGGCGCCCTGAATCAAGAGGTTCGCTGATATGGAGCGTACAGTACCGTACAGCAGGACACTCTCGCAAGATAAAAAAGACGAGCATCATCAATAGTAATAGTAAAATAACTTGGATCAGCATGTTCGTAAATCAGATACGCAGGTGTCCCTCCTCCCCTGAGAAGTCTCAGAAGAAGAAGAGATGTGAAGCACACAGGCCCATCTCGCAGTAAAAAGAGAGGAAGAAGAGCCGCCTCCGCGGAGAACGAGGGAAGAGAAGCATGACTTCCAATGCGAGGAACCTCTTGAGCTGAAATCTCTCACTTGCATATCTCGATAACTGTAAGATTTTAGGTTTTGATGAAACATTTCGATTTTAAATTAACCCAAAATGATTTGGTTCAAATTTTGATTCTAATGATACATTAAGGAGAACGAATTGAGTCGAGAAAGAATAAAGGCTAGACTATGAATGATTTATTTGAGGTAAAGCACTCATTTACTCTAATATCAGACAAGTCCGATTGATCTCTTAACCGAATTTACATGAATCTCGATGATTATAAAAAATATATTTAAATTTGAGTTAAGGTTTTATCTAATTCAAATACTTCGATTATCGAAGAGGGTATTTATAGAAATAAATTTCTTTATGGAAATCCCGGAAAGTTCGAGATTTGAGATTATCCATGATGAAAAGTTTGGAGGAGATTATAATGCTGATATCGCCTAAATTCTGATACGTCTCATACTCTATAAATAGAACAATCTTTGAAAGAGGTTAAGACTAATGTTTAGTTGTTCATTCTACTTTATTGATCGAGCTTGTTCCTAATTTGAACGTCAGAGCAGCAGTTGTCAGAGAGCCTCCAACAATTTTTTTAATGATATTTTTATGCACGGGACGTTGCGAGGGTGACTTAGCCTATCAAATTTTCAAGCAACCAAGTGGACTGAGGCTGCCTTCGAATCACTGCTCTGTTAACATATCCAAAATTTAAAATATAATATTTAAAATACATATTATTTTCATATTTAAAAATATACTTAATTTGTTGGTTAAGATTACAACATAACTTAGGTTTGAGCCTTGGTGGTGGCATTAAATTTTTTAATTTAATTATTTTCAAAATATTCATATATTTTATAAATTTGATCTTTTTATCTAAATTCACATATAATTCAAGTCCAATATTTGAACTAAGATTTGGGCTAAATCAATCTGAATTTAGACCTAATGTAGTTGGGTTTGAGTTGAATATAAATTAAATTTTTTTGAATTTTTAGGATCAAATGTGAGACCCATAACTCTAGTTATAAGTCAGTGGATTAAAGACGAAGACTCAATCTGACTAGAGTGTGCTTTTTAATTCTACGTCAATAAAGTATCAGAATTAAGACTAAGCTAAATATGATGACTATCGTAAATTTAATAATGAGATATTTTCTCTAGAAGTAGAAAAAATAAATTCTTTAGGCTCGTTGGACCATGGGTCTCGAATACCTAGGGATAATATCGTGTTAGATTTTAATTAGCTATGACGACGAGTTTGACAGTATATGAAAAGCCAAGACCTTGATTTTTTTCTTGATGTTTTGAGTTTTATAGTTAGGTGACGATCTCATTTTTTTATCTCAGTCATTCCTAGTTATATTTTCCATGTTAATAAATTTGAGACTTTGATTTTGATTCTATTTTTGAATTAATTCTTATTATATTTTCAAAAATCCTTATGGGCTAGTGTCACACACGTTGTGAGTGGTAGGTGCCACCACAACGAGATCATGTAACGGACCTCATGATCTTGGAAGCAATGGAGTGCCTCCAACGTATGTGTGCACGGGCAGCACACATATGCGGATATAACCAACTGTGGTGGTCGGTGCCACTACGAGGAGGATCATGCGAGGGAGCGCATGATCATGTGAGGCGATGGACAGCCTCCAATGTATGTGTGCGCGGACAACACGCATACGAGGAAATAACCAACTGTGGTGGTCGGTGCCATTACGAAGAGGATCATGCGAGGGAGCGCGTGATCATGCGAGGCGACAGACTGCCTCCAACGTATGTGTGCGCGGGTAGTACACATGTGAGGAAATAACCAGCTGTGGTGGTCGGTGCCACTATGAGGAATATCATGCGAGGGAGTGCATGATCATGCGAGGCGACAGACTGCCTCCAATATATGTGTGCACGAGCAGCACACATAACAGCAAGTGACGGAGTCACGACATGTTCGGTTGGAGACCCGAACAGCCCAAACAATCCTGCAGAGTGAGCAGCGGGACAAGTTGGCTAAAGTGAGCTGCAGGAGCATGTGAACAGCCTGAATACTTGGCGTCGCAGGCTGATGACACGTGGCTGCAGGCTAGAGAACCAGAGCTGCAACTGTCAAGGGACACGTGGTAAGCAAAGAGGCAATTGAGGGCTCATGGGACAGGTGGCAGTAGCTCAGAGAGTCAACTAACTGCTAGTAGAACATTGTGGAGTATGTTCTCCATGGCCTTCAGCAGTTGAACTGCAGGGAGAACATTGTGGAGTATATTTTCCATGATCTCCAATAGTTGTTCACAGCCAAATATGTGTACTATAAATAGAGTAGGGGGTCTATTGAGCTGGGGGACACACAAGTAGAGAGACTTATAGTGTTACTCCGCATTAAAAGTTGTATTTCCTTCTATGTGAGTAATAAAAGATTGGCAATGTTGTTATACCTCTCTTTTCCTCTATACCCTTGTGGGCCTGTGCGAGTTTGGCGGGCTGAGGTGGGTGAACCTTGGCGCCATTACGAGCAAAATTTCAAGGTAGAAGTTTCGCCGGTGTGACAAGTGGTATCAGAGCCCGGTTTGGTGAGAAACTGGTTCAGCGGAAGCTAAGATCACAAAAGCCATGGTGACGCAAGTGGAGCTTCGGGATCGGTTGATTCGCATTGAGAAGATGTTGGGGAATCCTCCAACCGAAAATGCGGGCAGCTTATGGGCGCAGTTGGCTTGGCAAGAGAGGCAAAATGCTGCTCTTAAGGAGGCCCTTGCAAGTGAGGTGAAAAATACGGAGGAAAGGTATGTTGCGATCATGGACTCCATGAGATCAAGTCTAAAGTCTTTGGAGCAGGACTTGATGGTGGTAAAGAGAGTGGTGGCAAACTCCATTGTTGAAGGCGGAGCTCCTTTAAATGTAAGAGTTTCAGAACCTCATTCCTTTAATGGCTGTAGGAATGCAAAGGAGTTGGAGAACTTCTTGTGGGATATGGAGCAGTACTTCAAGGCTGCTCACATTCCGGAACGGGAGAAAGTCACCATCAACAACATGTACTTGAGTGGAGATGCCAAATTATGGTGGCGTACCAGAGCATCAGAGAATGCTCGAGCTGGGAGAGCTCAGCTAGAGGATTGGGAGATCCTCAAGAAGGAACTAAAGGAGCAGTTTCTTCCATGCAACACAGGGTGGGTTGCACGAGAATCCCTAAAGAAGCTACGACATTCGGGGACCATAAGGGAGTATGTGAGGGAATTCAGCTCCCACATGCTCGACATCACCAACATGTCTGAGGAGGACAAGTTGTACAACTTTCTTTTTGGCTTGCAGCCGTGGGCTCAAGGTGAACTCCGACGGCAAAGAGTGAGGGATCTTTCTTCGGCCATTGCTTCTGCGGAAGGCTTGGTGGATTTCAGGTTGACGACAATTACCAAAAAGGCCATGGATGGAAGGAAGATGGGACGTGCAGAAAAGGATGGCAAGAAGCCCGAGGGCAAGGGCAAGAATGTTGTGGAACCGAGCTAGTCCAAGCTGCAGCCCACCAACAGAGAGCAGGGCTGTTTTATATGCAATGGTCCTCATCGGGTAAGGGAATGTCCAATGAGAGAAAAACTATCTGCTCTAACTCTCAGGGAATCTGAGGAAGAAGGATGTGGTACAGCGACAACACCACAACGCGTGAATCCATTACAGCTACTCAACTCAATGACGGCAGAAGGGCTGCCACCTTGAAAAGGGTTGATGTATGCATTGGTGCTGTTAAATGGGAGGCCTGTTTTGGCTATGCTGGACACAGGGGCGACTAACAACTTTTTCTCCCATAAATTGGTAAGTGAATTTGGTTTGCAGGTGCAACCAAGTTCATGAAAAGCAAAGGCAGTAAACTCTGGGCCAACTCCGATTCATGGAATGGCCCGCGCAACCCTCAGAGTTGGAGTTTGGGAGGGGGAGATCAGTGTGACAGTCTCGGCGCTTGATGAGTTTGAGTTTATCTTGGGGATAGACTTCTTCATCCAAGCTAAGGCTAGCTTGGTGCCTCACCTATCAGGTATGCTGATTTCTGCAGAGGAATCACCATGTTTTATACAGGCAGTGTATGGAAGGAAAACTGTAACAGCGGGTATGCAATCTCCACAACAGCTGAAATCAGGTCTCAAGAGGGGCGAGACCACTTATGTTGCAGCACTGATCGAGACACAACTAGATCAGGTTGTGGAGGTACCTGATGATGCTGCAACTACCCTGGTGGATTACGCAGACTTGATGCCGCTAGAACTGCCCAGCGAACTTTTCCCTCAGAGGGTAGTTGATCACAAGATTGAGCGGGAGCCAGGTGCTAAAACTCCTGCTCAGGCCCCTTATCAATTGGCTAATACAGAGCCTTTGGAGCTGAGGAAACAACTCAACAGACTGTTGGATGCGGGATTGATCCAACTGTCAAAGGCCCCATATGGTGCTCCGGTGTTGTTTCAGTGGAAACAAGGTGGTTCATTTCAGGAGTGCATGGACTATTGAGCGCCAAACAACGTGTTCTCTCAGCTTAGAGAATACAATCTCTTCATAGAGGAAGAGAAATATGAGTTCTATCGGGAGCGACAGAACCAAGTGGCAGATGCATTAAGCCGAACGAAGGTGCAACGCTACATAGTTACGCTACGGACAGTGCAGTCAACCCTACTAGAGAGGGTTAAAGAGCAAGCCGACGCAAACCCAGCATACGTCCAACTCTGGGGAGAGGTACGTGAAGGGGTAATTAAGCGTTATTGGCTTGAAGATAACTTGTTGTATGCTAGAGGCAACAGGCTATATATCCCGAAGGCGGGAGGACTAAGGCGTGAGCTGCTGCGAGAGGCTCACGATCCTCAATGGGCAGGACATCCTGGAGGACAAAGGATGATGGCACTCTTGTCCAGGTCATACTATTGGTCAAAAATGGGTGAAGACGTCGAGATTTACATCAAGACTTGTCTTGTGTGCCAGCTTAACAAGACGGGGAGGAAGCAGAATTGGTTGGAGTTGTTGGACACAGCCCAATTTTATTACAACATCCATAGGTCGTCGGCTATAGGAATGAATCCTGCAGAGTTTGTCATGAGATATTAACCTCTTACTCCTCTCGAGTTGGCTCAATCAACGGACCAAGGAAAGTACCTTGTTGCCTATCGCTTCGCCAAGGAGAAGGAGGAGTAGATAGAACAAGCTCGGGACAGCTTGCGCAAGACAGCAAAATGCATGAAGAGGCATGCGGATGAACGAAGGCGTTCATTAGAGTTCCAGGTTGGGGACATGGTGTTATTGAGCAGCAAGACCATACATCGTGGGTTGGTACCAAGGTATGATGGCCCCTTTGAGGTGATGAAGAAAGTCGGGTAGATTGCTTACCGGTTGAAGCTACCCGACAGGCTGAAGGTACACCCAACATTCTATGTAAGTTTTTTCAAATCTTTTAACAGGGACTTGCTTGGAGATAGACAGCAAGTAAGGAGAGCTCCACCAGTAGTTCGAAAGCAGTTCGACAAGGAGGTCGAGAAGATCTTTGCACACCGGACTATGGAGCAAATCAAGAAGAATCGACGGACTGATTTTCTTGTGAAGTGAAAAGGCGACAGCGAGGCAGATGTCACGTGGGAGCGAGACTCTACATTAAGGCAGTTTGAGAGACAAATCAAAGAATACATGGATTCTACTCCGATGAGGACGTCGGACTCTCCTGGTGGGGGTGGTTTGTCACACCCGTTGTGAGTGGTAGGTGCCACCACAACGATATCATGTAACGGACCTCATGATCTCGGAGGCAATGGAGTGCCTCCAACGTATGTGTGCACGGGAAGCACACATATGTGGATATAACCAACTGTGGTGGTTGGTGCCACTACGAGGAGAATCATGCGAGAGAGCGTATGATCATGTGAGGCGATGGATAGCCTCCAACGTATGTGTGCGAGGACAGCACGCATACGAGGAAACAACCAACTGTGGTGGTCGGTGCCACTACGAGGAGGATCATGCGAGGGAGAGCGTGATCATGCGAGGCGATGGACTGCCTCCAACGTATGTGTGTGCGGGAAGCACACATGTGAGGAAACAACCAGCTGTGGTGGTCGATGCCACTACGAGGAGTATCATGCGAGGCGATGGACTGCTTCCAACATATGTGTGCACAGGCAGCACACATAGCAGCAAATGACGGAGTTACGACATATTCGGATGGAGACCCGAACAGCCCAAACAGTCCTGCAGAGCGAGCAACGGGACAAGTTGGCTAAAGTGAGCTGCAGGAGCATGTGAACAGCCTGAACACTTGACGTCGCAGGCTGAAGACACATGGCTGCAGGTTGGAGAACCAGAGCTGCAACTGTCAAGGGATATGTGGCCAGCAAAGAGGCAATTGAGGGCTCGTGGGACAGGTGACAGCAGTTCAGAGAGTCAATTAACTGCCAGAAGAATATTGTGGAGCATGTTTTCCATAGCCTCCAGTAGTTGAACTGTATGGAGAACATTGTGGAACATGTTCTCCATGATCTCTAGCAGTTGCTCACAGCCAAATATGTGTACTATAAATAGACTAGGGGGTCTATTGAGCTGGGGACACATAGGTAGAGAGACTTGTAGTGTCACTCCGCATTAAAAGTTGCATTTCCTTTTTTGTGAGCAATAAAATGTTGGTAAGATTGTTGTTCTCCTCTTCTTCTCTATACGCTTGTGGGCTTGTGCGAGTTTGGCGGGCTGAGGTGGATGAACCTTGGCGCCATCAAGAGCGAAATTTCAGGGTAGAAGTTTCGCCGGTGTGACAGCTAGTATGTTAAATTTTAACATCTAGATTCTTGTTGCCCTAGTGTGATTTTATTAGGATTATTTCTATTTTGAACTAAAATCTAATTTTGTTAGTAATTTTTGGAGATTATCTTAATATTTAAAATTTAGCATGATTCATGTGATACCTCGATATCATGATTTTCAAGAATAATTATGATTATTATCAATAAGATCAAAAAAATATCGTATCATATTTCAATCTAAGTTGATATTTCTTTTTGGAATTGTAAAAATCCATGTACATGATTTGAATATTAATTATACATCTTAAGAACTTCAATCATGAGATTATCATGATATTAGACGTAATACCAAATTAAATTCATTATGACTATGCTCATTGATCTTAACATCAAAGTAGATGTATATTATTAGTTTTGATCTTGGAATTAATATGGTTGGCTTATGTGTTGGACATAAAATTCTGTAAGTTTTTTTGAAACATGTGTTTTTGACTAGATTTTAAGTAATACTTCTTGTGTGTGTTATATTAATATCAATGTTAGTCGTTAGATTTGGAGTTGAGCCTATTTTATTTAAAAACGTATTTATATGACTTCGGATTGTAAGTCAGTTGGTTATATGTCTTAGGTTCAGATATGCTTTGGACCTTCATATGTTTATTTTTATTCTTGTAATCTTCTTGTAAAGCGAATGAAAAACTTTAAATAAAGTTAAGTGACATTTAATTTATAAATTTCATACCTTCTAGTAATTCATAAGTTTTAAATATTATATTTGTTAAAATAATTTCTTGACATACTCTTGATATGAAATTATGATTATATCATGATTTGTGATGTATATATAATTACGTGGCTTAAAAATATTAAAAACCATACATATGAATTTATGTAATATTTATTAGATCTTGATATATAATTATATTTATTTATAATTGATTTGTAAAAGAAAACCATATATACGTTCGTGGCAAAAATCTTTAACTCATGAATACTTTATGAATTTTCATGTTTCACTATTTTTAATTGTGTTGTTTCTATCATAATTTGTGCCATGACCCTACGATTAGGACTTAAATAATGGTTATGTCGATATACATGTGATCGTGAAAAATCGATTTCGTTACTATCTGTAGGTATCAAAGAAGTGATATATTCATATCACGATCTTTTCGAAATATCGTGTCATGGTTCCTTCTAGAATATCATATCGTGGTCTCCTTTTCGATATTGTGTATTCGTGGATAGACCACTAATTTTAAGTATACCAATTTACTTGTGATTCGGGTTGCCTATTATGTGTGTGCACTCACTACTTATGTAGGAAATATCAGTCTTAATAATCTTATATTGTCTTGTATTCTATTTGAGAAATATAATTATTTTAAAATTTTACGTATATTATTTGATGATTTTTATATATATTCACATGACATGTATTTTGGATATATTTTGACATTATTTAATTACCTTATAAACGAATTTTTGAATATTTTATGTTATGTTTTAAATATTCACTAAACATGTTATTACTCATTTTCTTACCAATTTAACCATTAGATATGAGTTATTAAATACCAGTTAAGTTTTCTTGTGATGTTAAAACTATTATTAGGTTTATTTATCTTTGTACATGTGAGTTTAATATAAAATAACTTGAGAATGCATAGTTATATGGTTGAGGCTTATATTTTGTGAGATATTGGTTTAATTATTGTGAGTTATTAACTTGTACAAAACTAAGATTGTAACCTTGTCTTGCATGTTTATGAGATTTTAGCTTCATAAATATGTACCGTTGTTACGTACCCGAGTTTAGAGTTTGGCCATGACAATTTAGTGGTATCAAAACTGTTCCGCGTCACTTCTTGAACGATGTAGGCTAACTTAATGAGGATGTTGAGTCCTTGAAATGATGATATTATGAGGCTTATGACTCTAGCTATAGGTTAATGGGCTGTGGAGTTGAGGTCCAATGTGACTGGATGTAATCTTTAATCCCACATTGTTAAAATGTGAGAGTTAAAATTGAGTTAAATTTAATAAATGACGTACATCTAATAAAGAAGTCTTTTATTGGCTAAGTCAAAAAAAATAAAATTCTGAGACTCAGTAAATCGAATGGGAGATAATATCGTATTGGTTTGAAAACTTCACATCAAATACAAATCAATTGTTGCCGACGAACACAATGGACGATCATTTTTTGTTTCACAAATCAAAGGTGCAGAATGTCTTAGAAGCTGGGCGAATTTTACTAGATAGATCGTTGCGGCCTACATCACTTGCAAGGATTGATTTTTCATGAGCTAGAAAGAGCGATAAACCTAGATTAATTGTCGTTTTGTTTAGGATTAGCAGTAGAATAATCCAATGGCATTCTGTGTTAAAGAATTGAATGGTGAAAAGTTAAGATTAAGGCAAGGGATAGCGAATAATCCACTGAAAATATCTGGCCAGTTATCGCGTGCTAATGACCACTAACCCGATAGGAAAAGAGCTTTGGCTTCTGATGGTTTTTCAAGTTCAATCTGCACACGACGTTCAGATTTTGGCCTACGAAGAAAGCAACAGAAGAAAAGCAGTCTCCACTTCTTGGAGCAACAAGGACGACCAAGTACCATACAAGCAAAACCGAGTGAATGGTGATGGTGGATGATGACCTAAAAAAGGCCTAATGTGGACAAGCCCTTACTCAGCAGAGCCCTTAGCCTAGGGCACTTTATTTCGGAAAACAATGGCCGGGACACAACGGCATGTCATGTCATCATCATTCCTCATGACTGCCTACAAAAGCTGAGCGAGCATATCGAGCCGTCAGGAAGGTGCTGCTGTTGCGCTTATATATTTTGTTTCAAAAAGCTGGCATTTGATGATGGCTTCCACTCTTCGTTCTCCGTCTCTTTCGCTAGCTGTTTCTCTCCTTTTAGCCACCAGGGAGGGAATGAGCGGTCAGAAATCTCTGCTTTGGTTTCTAGTGGGGATCGAGCAACACAAGACCAACTTGATGAGAAATGCAAATGGTGATTAGGGTTTTGTTCTCTCTCAATTGGGTTGTCGAAACTCGCGTGGACGGGGTCGACATGGCGTCCAAGTTCATCGAGTAATCAGCGTAGCATGGGTCTTGGTCTTGACATTGAACAAAATTTAGAGAAATTTGTTAGGGCTACCTTGACCGATCGATCATGTATCGACTATAAAGAAGGACGCAGTGGGTTAAACCACGGGGGAGAATGAAGTGGATTCATCCGTTCCATGGTGGCCTGCGACATGTGATGAATTGAATTCATTTGATTGCATGCAGCTGTCGCGTCTCGTGTTTGACTGTAACTAAGATGCCAAAAACAAGCTGAGTTTCGATCTGTAAAACAAACAAAAACCAACATATCTTCCTTCGTTGAAGAAAAGCTCTCAGAAGACAAACAGAAAAAGTCACTTTTTGGTTTACTTTTGCTGCTTTTAAACCAACAACATGTTCAGAGTTCGAAGGCCAATCAATACTTGGTATCTTCTTGTATAAGTTGAATTATTTCCTTGGATATATACGCACAATTTTCCAAATTATTACAATATATACTTAACGCACAATTTATCTCTTTTTTTCTCTGCCTTTTGTAGAAATATAACTAGAAACTCAAATTTTAACTACTACTGTGTCTTTTGAGGTTTCTATATATATATTGCCATGAAAATTCCTTTGTGAAAGAACCAAAGAATTCACGTTAAGACTTCGATTATTCTACAAAAAATATGTCTAAGCTATACATCATGGACATGTCTTTTTGTTTTTTTGTCCATAATCTTGTTGTTTGGCCGGTAAATTTTGTCATTATTTCTTTGTATGCAAGTCTTATACAGAGTTATCTTTTGTAATTGTTTATCCCTGTTCTCACTCTTCCACAGTAATAACCACGTGTTGGCACTCCCCGTCGGCCACTGGTGTCTCCGTGGTTTGGCTCCCGGCTTCTGGGCTCTTGAACCCGGCGAGCCGCGCCAGCTCCTCGACGGCAGACACGATCCGCTCCCCTGACCGTACAATCTCCACCACGAGGGATCCTACAATTGCCATGTGTGTTGTCTCTGGGCCACCAGGGCCGTCCGACAAGGCGCTTTTCATCCGTTCCGCTGCGTCTGAAGCCTCAGCCATGTGGTGGCGTGCGGCGGCGGGAGCCGCCATGGATCGAATGCCCGATGCGAGATCCGACAAGGCCTTGGCGAATTCGAAACTCATCTCCGCACAGGCGGATCGGATTTTGCTTTGGATGTCGTCGCAGTCGGGTTTAGCTTGCGGGTTGGACCCGATAACAGCTGTGGATTTGTCAAGGGTGGCTATGAAAGCTGTTAGAGAATCCATGGAGTACGCGCAGCGGCGGGCCGAAGCTCCGATTTGGAGGTATTGGTCCCAGGGGTGCTTGAACCCGAACCGCCCGTGACCAGGTTCCCATTTTGCAAAATTAACCTGCAAGTTTCATAAATCAGATCATCAACTGCATGTAAATTTTCCATAGACACCCTCCCGCACTTTTGATTTTATTTTTTTTGACATGTGTGAACCATGTGCTGAGATCATATCAAGCTACACATAGACTTTGTTGCTTTTACTGAATAACTCAATATTAATAATAAAAATGGGTTAAGTTTAATGGCTTTACCAGAGAATCTTCGGTGGGCTTTGAGTTGAGCACGCTTTTGTAACTTTGGAGATAGTTGTTGTCAGCAGAATCCTCGCTGGTCGTCTTTTTTTCTCCAAAGTATTTCTTTTTTAATCCTGTAAATATTTTTTACAAATAAATCCCTTATGCATATAAAAAATATGACAATACTCAATTTTTTTAGAAAATAATTTTTAAAGCGTGTGCACTTTGTCGACCCGTATAGTCAAATGCGGTCATATATGTGCAATGATAATGCATTTATAAGTTGGTCGATAAGTTGATCTGATTGTATTGATTTGATAGAGAGACAGCGGTCGCGTCGGTACCTTCTGAGAAGGTGGCCAGCCTTTCCAAATTGGTGGCAGTGAGGTTGTGGAGATCTTCGCCGGCCCACACGGGGAAGACTACGATGGTGGTGGCCAGGCAGACCGCGACGCCGAGTGCGATGGTGGCCAGCCTCTGCTGAGCCACCTGAATGATCTTTTCCGCCCTGTAGCTAGACACCGCCACCAGGCTGAACGTCAGTATGAAGATCGTCACGCCGTAGTCGTACCTCTTTTTCACTCCCGGGATGAACCTCGAGAACGTCGCTGCCGAGCCGAGAACGAAGACAAATACCCCGAGGATCACCGGCTCTCCTTTGATCCCGCTGAAAGCCGCTACGTGGTGTGCTCCTAGACCCAGCGCGCCGGCGATCAGCGTCGCAAAAGCACGGTTCAGGCCTTTCCCTAGCGTCCCACCTAAAACGAAACTAGGATTAGATCATTATTGCACGATGTTTGAGTAGTAATACTAGAGAGACGAGACAAGAATGAACTGGATCACTCACCGACGGTGTATTCCATAACTACAACGACGGTAAGAACCGCCCACATGGTGGATGACCCGAAGCTGTCGAAGAGGGGGTTGACATAGTAGAAGACGGAGACCAATGTGAGTGCAAGACCTACTTTGAAGGAGTGAGAGACTCTTCGGGGATCGTCTTGGCCCATCTTCTTCACCTTGACGAAGCAGGCCGTGGCACATGCATGGAGCTTCTCGAGGAGGGAGAGAAGGAAGGAAAAGCGTGCAATGGAGGATGAGTTAACTTTGGAACAGTTTTGTTGCTCGACCTCCATAGTTATTGACGATGAGAGATGAAGAAGAAGGAAGAAAGGGACAATTAATTATGGAGGGGAAGGGATGAGGAGAAAATGGGTGATGAAGGGGCGCATAAATAAGGGGAAGGGGAATGAGAGGAACGTGATGTGAGGGGGAATATTATAATGTACTGAAAAGAATGGGTTTCAACTTGAAGGGCCTGTAAGGTAAGGGTCCTATGAGGAAAGTGATTGGATGGTGGCGGCACCAAGGTTGCATGAGATTTACTTCTCATCAAAAATCCTAGAATGGAAGAACTCCATCATTATGCTAGCTAGCTAGCTGTTTGATTTCCCTGGGTTGAAATGAAGTACCTGAGAAGACAAAGAAAAAAGAGAAATTGCTTCACCACTTGAAAGGCACTTTGAGTGATCCTGGGGGACTTTGAAAGATTGTTAGCCGATTTGACCGACCGTCTCAAAAGTTATTATAGCCCAAGAACATCATCTTATCGCCAGTTCAACTTTTCATTAATTATTTCAGAATGTCATAAATGGGATATATCCTGAATTTGGATTTCAATGAATTAAACAGCCTCTTGTGAGCAATTTGTTGTTTTTGGGAAAAAATCGAGTTTATTACTTTACGATGACGCTAGAATTCGATATCACATTGATGAGAAATTCTAAGTTTACTTGTATTTATCTGTATTAAACCTATGTGACAGGCAATTCAAGTTTACTTGTTGCGGTCCGTTCATTTGCTCGGCTTTTCTGATGAGAGCATACTGTGGAGTCCACTATATCCAAGAGAAAAAAGATCAGAAGAGGAGCACGGTGTCCACAAATCTCTCGTCTCTCTTGTTCTTCTCTCTCTCTCTCTCTCTCTCTCTCGCAGCTCATTTCACGGGAATAAGTGAAGCCGGAACCCACTTCCAATGCTCGCTTGCTATATCTATCTTTGTCGACTTTTCCAGTGATGGAAACAGCAATTGTGTTACACAACTTGGGAGGCAGCTTTACTTTCACGAGGGGAACAGCAAGGCTTTCCACCTCCATCTGCTTTTCTCCTCTTATTATTCCTTCACAGATCTTCCTCTCGTTTCCCAACATTATCGTCGTCCTCCCTCGCCGCACTCCGCCCTCCATCTCGATTCTTCGATCGCTAAGAATAAAAGGATATATGCTCACTCACCGATGACTAGCTTTAATCCGATTTCTCTTGTTGCCCGAACGCGAAAAGAAAAATCACTGTGGAAATCGATTGATTCCTAGCCTTCCACGGTCTATTGGTTTCACTGGAGAATAATATGATCGGAGCGACATGACACGGCTCGCTTTTGCGTGGCGAGTGACATTCTGTGTGTCCGGAGTACAAAGCCTTTTTCTTATATGCTGGTTCACGCATGCTTTGGAAAGAAAAAAAAAAAATTATAAAAAACAAAATCCCGACGTCCAGTAATAACTCTAAATTAAATTGAGCAGACGATGAAGACTTGCTTTTTTTATTCTTTCATTTATTTATTTGCTTATATTTCCCCGTTTTTTTCGTCCAGTGCAGTGTAGCATGGCTTCCGGAGGAGTGCTTACGAGGACACCTTTGCTTACCGCTCAGGGCCGCAGGCCCTGTGCAATTAGGGTACGGAATGAGCGTCTATTGAGAGCCAGAGTCTCCCTTGTTGGATCGGACCAACAAAGTTCAATAATATTTGGCGAGGTTCTCGATGCCATTCTTTCTGGTGATGAAATCAAAATTACTAAGTTTGGAGTATTTTGGATTATTTAGCATAAATGCGATTATAGAAGGAAGGGTATAATATTACATTTGTATATTAGATTTTAACAATTGAAATTAAATAATTATTAAAATAAATTTTAGATTTCTATTAAGCATATCGAGCGATTACGACACTGGTGATTTCTATCAAACATAATAGGAAAATACCGCGAAAGTTATATTATCTAATGGAGTTTGATTAGTGGGCGAGGCACTGGAGAAATCCCTCAGAAGAATTTTCACCTTTCAAATCCTGATTAAGACATCCAATGGATGCTGTCGGACCGTGCTGAGGTCCTGCAACTGGTTGTACTTGTTGACCACCGATAATAAGTATCAACCCGATAGTGACCTCTTCGAAAGCTGTTTTCCCGTAAATTTCGTAATCGTCCTCCTTTCTTTCGTATTCCTCACCAACAAAACAAAAAGCGTGTAAACTGCTGCTTTTTATCTCCTAATCTTTTTCTATTGTGACTATAATCCGAGGGCCCCTTCCTAATCTCATTAGAAAACGAAGAAATAAAAGAGTAGATGATTGTTTGGTGAGAACTTCGAGTGTCGCGAACTCAACAGGATCGCGCATAGGTCGTGCGTTAAAAGCAGTTTACAGTTTGGTCAAAACAAACTCTACGCGATTAGGGTGTTTGACTTAAACCGTGGACAAACAACGAAGCAACACCATCGAACCACGATGGTGATTAAGACTGTAATTAACTTATTAACGAAACATGCGATTGTGAGCTAATGCGCCAGGCGGAGAATTTGATACTGAGTTGGAAAATATTCAACCATATGCACTAAGGATTGTTTGGGCTTTGGAATATTCAGGTCAGAGATTCGGATTTTGAAGCGACATTGTTCGCGGATGTCGGGTTGGACCATCCCACGATGTCAGCGTCGTTGTTTGGATTGCTAAATGCAATTAATTCGACTAAATATGAAATAAACTATTATTTTATTAGGGAATTTCTTGCAACATTTATTTTCGATATATTTGCAAGAAGTCTTCGGTATTATACATCTATTTGCAGAGACTCGTTTTTAATTCCATTTAACGTAGACAATAACACGGGACAAAATGAATTCAGCCCGGCAGTCCATTGAAAAGGCCTGTCGATTTTCAGCTTGCTGTGAAACACCAGCGTCTGACCCACGCCGATGATCAACATGGGCTTTTGTTGTGCCCTTACAGCCCAGAAACTAACAATCCAGATACCAACTTACGACCCGAGTCAACTCGAACGAGTTCTCAGTTAGGTGCGTGAACCAAGTCGGTCGACTCCGGGGATATACACGTGCGAGAATCCCGCAGCCGTGCTAGTCGACAATGACATTGTTATGATCCGAAGGACAAGAAGAAGACAACCAACAGTCAGTTGCGCGCGCGTTTTCTCTCTGTCTAATCCAGTACACCGAAATGACAACAGTGCCTTCACGATACAAGATAGCTTTTTTTTTAAAAAAAAATAATAATTATAGCCCATTTGGATTTATTTTTTATTTTTTATTTTTTTTTGCAACTTATCCCGAGTGATTTTGGGCGATTGAGGCTTTAATTAATTTTTTTTAAAAAAAGGAAAAATTGATTGCAAGTGCAGAAGGAAACGACAGGGGAGATGCACCGCGAAAAAGGATGGCAGAGGACCGGACAAGGGTCCATTTGATTTTATTTTCTATTAGCGAGGTGATGCATTAGGTGCCAGATTTCGTTGTAAACGCTGCTTAATAATCATCATTATCTCCAATTCGCCCTTTTCGTACAATCCCACATCCTGTGCTTTTAAAATTATTTTCTTCAAAGTGGACCTTGGAAAAGTTTCTTTTAGCCCCATGACAGAATGGAAAATCATTTGCAACTACATTCTGGACGAGATTCGGGAGTTTTTGGGTCGCCGAACCGAACGGAATTGATTGGGATTCGTTAGGCCGTGTTTGTTTCGATTCCCGGAACCGGGAATCGAAGGGATGGAGGGAATTAAAAGCTCAATTCCCTTCATTCCCGTGTTTGTTTCGATTCCCAAAACCGGGAATCGAGGGAATCGAGGGAATCGACTATTTTCCAATTCTCCCGATTTCGGTTTTTAATTCCCGGCTAAAACGAAGAGAAAACACCAATTCTCGTGTTTTCCCCTCGTTTTTCACCGTAGCACCCTCGGTTATTTCCCACGAATTCCTCTCCATTCCCGATCTCATCCAGTCTCGTCTTCTTCTCCAACGAGATCTCGTCCACCCTCGTCTTCTTCTCCGACGAGATCCTTCTCCACCGATCTCGTCCACCCTCGTCTTCTTCTCCGACGAGATCCTTCTCCACCGATCTCGTCCAGCTCGTCTTCTTCTCCACCGATCTCGTCCAGCTCGTCCAGCTCCCCATTCCCGATCTCGTCCAGCTCCCCATTCCCCATCTCGTCTAGCTCGTCCAGCTCCTCATTCCCGATCTCGTCCAGCTCGTCCAACTCCCCATTCCAGATCTTGATTGCCCCGATTGCGGCCCGACTGTTGCCCCGACCGCTGCTCCGACCGCTGCCCCGACCACGACCCGACCGCTGCCCTGATCGCACCTCGACCGCTGCCCCTGCTCTTCACTATTATCGTCAAGCTGTTGAACGGTTCTGCCGTAATTTTCAAAGGACGAAGCTGAAACCCTGAAAATCCAACCAATTGGGTTCGAATTTTGATAAAGGTGCCATTTTTACTCATTTTTTTATTTGTTTTGATTGTTTTTTTGGTTGGATTATGGATGATCGGATCGGGAGAGCGAGAACATGATTTTTTTTTTTGTTTGGGGTTACTCAGTGTATTTATATTAAAATTTTGTAGCGTCTGGTGAAGAGAAGGGCTGAAGAAACGTATTGAATCACAATAAATTAATTTGTTGATTAGGTCAAATTTGTAAAGTTAATTCGTTAATTGGTTACACTTGCAATGTTAAAAATATTAAAAAGTCAATTGAGAATGTATGAATAACTTTTTTTTGACAAATATTTGAATATTAGATGGACGAAAACGAGTTAGATTTGTTTAGAATATGAGCTGCTGGATATTGCTACTTAATGACAACATATTTGATAATGCTGATTATTAGCAGAAGAAGAGGAACCCAATTGAGAGTCTCTGAGGGGTGACAATCTTCACAATATTTTATATGATGGTAGAAGTAACTGCTTTGACTATTATTTAGGATTTAGTTGTGTCTGTGAACATATTTTTGTGTTTATCCTTTTTTACTTATATCAAACTATTTCGCTTGTGCTTATATTTACGTGACTTGTATTGTGAATGTCCTATTATTACGCTGGTTTGTTTGATATGATGCTTGTTCTTTATATTAAATGTGTATGTATTATTATACTTGTTTACTAAAACTTATGTTATTGTTTAAAAGGTATGGACTCAGATGGATATGAAGCACTGGACTCCTCCAACTCACTTTCTGACAGGAGTCCTAACTTGGAAGTAGCAGTTGCGAAACAAAGAACAACTAAGGTCAGGATTCATAGATCACATAAAGTGTGGTCTAAAAGCAACTCTGAGTTTCTTATTAATTTTTTAGTTGGACAAGTGCATGCAGGTTTAAAGCAAGACAAGTCTTTCAAGAGGCAAGCATTTGTCACAGCTGCAAATGCTGTGAATGCACAGTTCAATACTGAGTTCAATGCTGATAATGTTGAAAGTCATTATAAGAAAACATTAAAAAAGTGAGTTGCAGTCATTAAAAAGGTACAAGACTTCAGTGGGGTATGGTGGATTGAAGATGAGAAGATGATCACAGCATCCGGACAAGTCTATGTTGATATCATAGCCGTAAGAAAGAAATATATTTTTTCTATTCTTTTATTTTGTAAATATATTATCAGTTTAGGTTACATCTAACATATTTTAAATATAATCTTGCAGCAAATTCCGGAAGCTAAATGTATTTTGAACACACGTATACCCCTTTACGAGGAGTTGCTCCTGATATGTGGATCAGACTATGTTACTGACAGTATAGCTAAATCTGCATTTGATAATTTTGGAGAAGATTTTAATAGAGAAGAGGCTCAACAACAACATTCTGTAGACGAGAATACTCAGAATGCAGCTGATAGAGAGGGACCTTCTACCAACTATGCTACTAATAGTCAGTCAAAAGGTAAACAACAAGCCTCTTCTTTAGAGAATACATCGAGGTCACGTAAGCGCAAGGGCAAAACTCTTGATCAGAGGATGATGGAAAAGTTGATGATTAACATGCGTCAAGTTACATCCTCCCTTCAAACAGCTGGAAAGGATTCTTGGAAGAAAGCCGTGTATCCAACTTTGATGAACTTCAAGGGGGAACAATTTAGTAAGCCTTTTCTGAAACTTGCATGTAGGCGTTTATATGAGGACGAGGTTGATGACATGACATTTGTTGATGGTATGAATGATGAGGACAGAATTGAGTGACTTCAGAAGTTATGGATGATATAAGTATGTAGTTATATATTTTGTAATAACCTGTTAAGTTAAACTATGTATTTAACCATCTTTTGAGCGGACTTTGTATTAACCTGCTAAGATGTCTTTTCTAATATATTAAGTTGTCTCTGTAGTAGATACAAATCATCGTAATATTTATTATGATATTTGTACATATACTGAAACTGAAGTCCCTTCATTTTTGGGTCTTTTTGTAAAATCTTATTAATTTTTAAAATTATTTCAATAATTTTAAAATTAAAATTATTTTATTACTCAAATTATTTAAATATTACTTATTTTCAAAAAAATAAGTATATATTTTCTGTGTTTATTAAAAATTATTTTAGAAGATAATAACAAAATTATATTAAATAAATCTGTAATTGATTATAATAAGTTATTTACATAGTTGTTTTTTTTATTTTTTTAAAATATTTATTATTTTTAATTATTTTTATATATTTCTCAATTCCCTATAGTAAAAACTCATCCAAACACAAGAATTCAATAACTTATGGAATTGATCAATTCCATTTGTCAACCAAACAACGGAAAGAAATTGGCCAATTCCCAATTCCCTACAGTAAATACTCATCCAAACACTGTAATTATCTAATTCCTTCAATTCATTTAATTCCCCGGAATCACTCAATTCCCACGATTTCACGATTCCTAAACCCGGAATCGAATACGCGTTTGGTTCGATTCTGGATTTAGAAATCGTGGAATCGTGGGAATTGAAGGAATTAGATAATTACAGTGTTTGGATGAGTATTTACTGTAGGGAATTAACAATTGGTCAATTCCTTTCCGTTGTTTGGTTGACAAATGGAATTAATCAATTCCATAAGTTGTTGAATTCTTGTGTTTGGATGAGTTTTTACTGTAGGGAATTGAGAAATATATTAAAATAATTAAAAATAATAAATATTTTAAAAAAATAAAAAAAGATTATGTAAATATCTTATTATAATCAATTACAGATTTATTTAATATAATTTTGTTATTATCTTCTAAAATATTCTTTAATATATATAGAAAATATATACTTATTTTTTTGAAAATAAGTAATATTTAAGTAATTTGAGTAATAAAATAATTTTAATTTTAAAATTTTTAAAATAATTTTAAAAATTAATAAGATTTTACAAAAAGACCCAAAAATGAAGGGACTTCAGTTTCACTATATGTACAAATATTATAATAAATATTACGATGATTTGTATCTACTATATAGATAACTTAATATATTAGAAAAGACATCTTAGCAGATTAATACAAAAGTCCGCTCAAAAGATGGTTAAATACATAGTTTAACTTAACAGGTTATTACAAAATATATAACTACATACTTATATCATCCATAAACTCCTGAAGCCACTCAATTCTGTCCTCATCATTCATACCATCAACAAATGTCATGCCATCAACCTCGTCCTCATGTAAATGCCTATATGTAAGTTTCAGAAAAGGCTTACTAAATTGTTCCCCCTTGAACTTCATCAAAGTTGGATACACGGCTTTCTTCCAAGAATCCTTTCCAGCTGTTTGAAGGGAGGATGCAACTTGACGCATGCTGATCATCAACTCTTCCATCATCCTCTGATCAAGAGTTTTGCCCTTGCGCTTACGTGACCTCGATGTATTCTCTGAAGAAGAGGCTTGCTGTTTACCTTTCAACTGACTATTAGTAGCATAGTTGGTAGAAGGTCCTTTTCTATCAGCTGCATTCTGTTTTCGCTATTTATTCTGTGCTCCTATCCTTTATAGTCGAGCAGTTTGGTTTAAAACCCCTCGCTTCTCAGGTTTCGGCTTAACCCCGACCCCTATCTAAGAGCTTGGTCGAGCATCTTCTTCGAAACTTGTTTCGGCATCTTCTGCGCCCATTGTCTCATCAAATTCAAATATAGAGAAATAAGAAGAATTAAAAGATTTGAAGCAAATGACTAGATGATTTTAAAACAACTAGAAAGGTAGAAGGAAATTAAAGATAAAAATTGGAGCAGAAATTACCAATAGTGATCTTAAGCATAAGGAGTTGGTAAAAGAAATTAATCAAAACTAGGAACATCATAATTTAAAAGATCTCAAGCATTGACTCACAAGAAGATCGACAGTAATCATTCCCAAAATTGCATGCATAAAAAAAAAATTAGTGATCTTAATGCATCTTTTAAGTATAAAAACTAAATCAGATGATGGAGACGAAGGAGGGAGGAAGGACGAAGAGATAGGAGAAGAGCTCTTACAGGCGTAGACCGCTGCTCCGACGATGGGGAGGAATTCGTGGAGCAGAAGAAGAGATCGGTGGAGAAGAAGCCGAGCTGGACAAGCTGGATGAGATCAATGGAGAAGAAGACGAGTTGGACCGGGAATGGGGAGGAATTCGTGGAGCAGAAGAAGATATCGGTGGAGAAGAAGCAGCTGGACGAGCTGGACGAGCTGGACGGAGAAGAAGACGAGCTGGACCGGGAATGGGGAGGAATTCATGGAGTAGAAGAAGAGATCGGTGGAGAAGAAGCCGCTGGACGAGCTGGACGAGCTGGACGGAGAAGAGGATGAGCTGGACCGGGAATGGGGAGGAATTCGTGGAGCAGAAGAAGAGATCGGTGGAGAAGAAGCCGCTGGACGAGTTGGAGGAGCTGGACGGAGAAGAAGACGAGCAGGACCGAGAATGGGGAGGAATTCACGGAGCAGAAGAAGAGCTGGACGGAGAAGAAGCTGCTGGACGATGAGGAGGAGCTGGACGGAGAAGAAGACGAGCAGGACCGAGAATTGAGTGGAATTCGTGGAGCAGAAGAAGAGCTTGACGGAGAAGAAGCCGCTGGACGATGAGGAGGAGCTGGACGGAGAAGAAGACGAGCAGGACCGAGAACGGGGAGGAATTCGTGGAGCAGAAGAAGAGCTGGACGGAGAAGAAGCCGCTGAACGGAGAAGAAGCCGCTGGACGGCCGCTGGACGGAGAAGAAGCCGTTGGACGGAGAAGAAGCCGCTGGACGGAGAAGAAGACAAGCGGGAATGGGGAGGAATTTGTGGGAAATAAAGGAAAAATTCGGAGTACTACAGTGAAAAACGAGGGAATTGAGCCGGAATTGGTGTTTTCCCTTGATTTTGATCGGAAATTAAAAACCGAAATCGGGAGAATTAGGAAATAACCGATTCCCTCGATTTCAGGTTTTGGAAATCGAAACAAACACGAGAATAGAGGAAATTGGGCTCTCAATTCCTTCCGTTCCTCCTATTCCCGGTTCCGGGATCGAAACAAACAGTGCTACTGCGAAATTGACCTTTTGCTTCGGTTGTTTCGGCCTTACAATTAGACCCTTGCCGATTGCGCTAATGACAAAAGGACCAGAAACGACAAAGGCTCGGACACATCATCATTAGCATCATCAAGCATAGGCCTTTTGGCCGGGTCTCACTCGTATCATCCGAAAGTGACGAGTAATAATACCCCACAATTTCCTCGTCTAATTATCTTAATCTTAATTAGCAGGATAATTAGTGACTGGAGTGTTATAAGATTACAAAGTAATCTCGATGTGGTAAGAAGTTCTCCTTTTAGTGGGAAACGGAGGGCTATTATCCGCACAGTCGCGGGGTCAAGATTCTCACGCAGATTTTGTCTTCTTTTTGGGTCAAAATTATCATCTTTCTTCCCCCTTTCGTCCAGAATCCTGAAGAATCATGAGCTACGCGATTTATTCGTAAAAAAAAAAAATTATTTTGTCGCCATTTTCGTTTTTCAAAAAGAAAATTTATGAGTTTAATTCTCGAAATTATGTTCGCTGAAAAAGTTGCAAGCAGGCGAGGGAGCCACGGCTCCGTTGTTGGACGAAATGACCCGGTGACGTTGGATATGGACCGTCCAGGCGGATGGATGCTTGCGATGGTGGACAGCGAGGACGAGCAGAGCAGCGTTTGGAAGGGTCAAAGTCAAGCGAAAGACAGCAATCCACTGCGCAGGTGGCGCACTTGGCGAACGGTAGAAACTAAAGTTGCTTTCTCCGACCACATTCTTTATTGACTTCCGTGGCTTAGCTCGTATGGCTTGGTTCGAGATCACATCCCCAGAGTGCTTCAAGGTAAACCCCAGAAAGAAGTGTCACTCGAGATTTTCGCGGTAACAATCTGTGCTCGACGAACTAGCTGCCAAGGCATTGACGGATTTTCTGCATTCTTCTTCTGCTGCTCACGATGACGCTCGCAAATAATTTGCACTGAAAGATCAAAGACCAGACGACCTCATCAAAGCTGGAAAAACTGTGGCAAAATGCACTCTGTTTTGTCTTTCGCCAGGCGAAGGATTGAGTCATTGAAACGGGGAATACATAATGAAAAACTGAAAAGCAAGACCAGCTTTTATTTCTTCTCTTTTTCCTAAAAAGAAAAGCTCGAGTGCTCGAAAGAACAGCCCCTACAGTTCAACTAATTTCAGTAGTTTAAACGAAAGGCGACGGCAGCCCCACCTGGTCGCGTCAGACCCACTTCACCCCGGGTAACTTTTTTTAAACAATTTTTTTACACGAAAAGAATAAACCTCCCCATAAATTAACAGAAAAGCCCCCTTTTATTACGGTTTTACCAGATTATTACCGCAGTGGCTTTTCTGCAATTTCGTTAAACAACGGGGGCAAATCTGTGGGCCCCACCTCTGAAACCCCGACAGCCGAGCGCTAAAAACTCCCCATTACGTTCCTCTATTATCTTTCCACAAATTCGCCCGAGGCATAAAGCCGACAAAATTAGTGGCATAGCCCGTAATTTTCGCCGAAAGCCCGTCCGATGTGGAATCAATAACAAGCGACCAATCCGTTGTACTCGCGTACAGCCGTAACCCTAAAACAATACCGTCACTCAGTTCGTTATTGTCTTATCAGCGTACTCAACGTGCGATAATCCAACGGTATACGGAAAATTCATAACGCGATCCGATGTTCCTCCGGATCAGCGGACCGGAGCACCATAAACTGATAGAATCCTAAGAAAAGAGGGAGAGAAGTGACGGAAACCGCTCCGGTCGCTCGCTGAAGTTGGAGAGAAATTTTTTTTCCTCTTTCTAGAGGTTTCCTCACTCTCTTTTTCCTCATCGGGTTCCGGCGAGTGGCGGCGGAAATGATGGCTCGCCGTCGGGAGCGCGCCTGAGAGGCGATTCCCTTCCTAGAAAGGGTCTGCCTTTCGCGGATTCCCTCCTCTCTCTTGCTGCCTTTTGTTCTCGCTCCTCTACTGGGCCTTCGTCTCATGGGTCGGTGGAGGCCCACGGAGGAGGCGACGGAGGGGAGGGCGGAGCCGGGGAGGAAGAGGAGCGCCGGGTTGAGGGCCAAGCAGGCGGGCCGGGCCTCCTGCCGCGGAAGCTGAGCCATGCCCGGGCACCGCCATCGCTGACGAAGGCTTGATTCGCTCTCTGTCTATCTCTGCCTGCTCTTTTCCTCTCTCTTTGCTCGCTAGTGAGGTCTTGGAAGTCGAAAGAACGCGTTTTGGCTTCGATCGAGGCTTTGGGCCTTGAGTTCTCTGCGGATCGATGGGGTTGCTGCTCAGAGATGCGTTGCGGCGCCTCTGCGTCGAGATCGGGTGGTCATATGCAGTCTTCTGGCGGGCGATTGGCTTCTCTAACACGATGTGAGTTCTATATCCATCTCTTTTTCTAGCTCCTTTTTTCTGGTTTTTATCAGTAGTTAGGGTTTCTGGAGGAAATTGTTCCTGATATATATATATATTCACTCATTCTGGGAGTGGAATATGCTGTTCATTTTTTTTTTCTCCTCGTCAGAGGTACTTGTTGAGTGAAGCGTGATGGCTACGCATCCTTTTGTATTTATATCCGTAATAAATGACGTAACTCTATTCTCTTGCTTTTGCCAAAAAAGTGTGCTTTTTGTTCTTCTATCTGAGCTCTCAAAGGCCTTATGCTTTTTTTCTTTCTTTAGAACTGTAATTATGGTCTGTTGATGCAAATAAATTTGCAACCTTGTGATGTTACAAATTTGGAAATTAGTTGACTCTTCAGCAGCTGGACTGGGATCCGAGGAACATTGGTACTGAAGTTTCTGGTTTCTTGCAGGCACTTGGTTTGGGAGGATGGTCATTGCAAGAGATCCCCAGGCATTTCAGGTTTCGGTGCTATGGATAGGCCACTTAAGGAACGAGCAGTGCCCTGTGTTAATGGAAGTGATCGATCTGCTAAGAAGGGAAGCCAAGTAGATGATACAATGGTCATGTTGGTTTGGAAGAAGATGGCATCTCAGGTCCATTTAGTAGGACAAGGGTGTGTAACTCGTTCTTCTTGCGACCTCTCTTCTAACATGTTTTTCCCTCTGTGGTGGCTGTTTAGAAGATGTCATTTATTTCTCGATTGTTCTCTTGCAGGGTGATCGGGCAAGCTGCTCTAACAGGAACTCATCAGTGGATTCTTCGGGATATGCACAATAGCTCCGCAGCAGATGTATGTTTTTGATTTCTGCAATAGTTATTTTTTAATTCACTAAAAATGTATCCTTTTAGCTAAAAGCTAAAAAATAGCAATTGCTATTGCTTTTTTCAGTTTCATCCGAAGCAGAGGAAGAAATTGATCCTTTACTTCTTTGTCCTTGCAGTTCTCGGCTGAGATGAACCCTCAATTTTTGGCAGGCATGCAGGTTAGAAAGCTTTTTCTTTAGTTACCTCTTTCTTTGTTGTTGTCTTACTATGTTTTCATAATTTATTTCCTTACATTATGATCCTCTATTTTATTTTATGCTGTTGGATTCATAGTAGTCATCTAAGCTTCTGGAGACTTTGTGTTACAGACAATTGTGATCATCCCTGTGCGTCCATTTGGTGTCCTGCAACTTGGTTCTACTGAGTTGGTAAGCAATTTTAGTTGATTGTAAATGAAGTTTGGGAAAATTCAGCCAATGTCTGAAGAGAGTGGATTTTGCATTTCTAGAATACTGTTGCAGATTCACAGTTTGATCTGGACACAGAATGAAGAAAAAAAAATTCTTTGGTTTCTATTTGTTGATGTCATTCATTAGATTGTGTCACTAGTTGAAGTTAATGATGATATACTTCTAGATGGAGTACCTGCATTAGACTATTCCTTTCATAGATCCATTTAAGAATATGGCATTTTGCTTCTTTTGTCTCCTTTTTCTTCAGGTCATTGAGAATATTGGGTTCATAAACCATGTGAGGTGTTTATTTTCACAAATTGGGAGCATTCCAAGACCTGTTTTATGTGATGCCACTCAAAAAGCTTTGAGCAAAAACAATCAGAATGGAGCACATGCATCTCCTGGAATACCAGCCTGCGATTACCCATCTGCAGATTTTTCAACTAAAGCAATTGGATATCTGACCACTGTTGCTGATGAATGTAATCAATTTGATCTAAGTTTGGCATCAAGATCTGTTACTCCCTGTACTTGTTCTTCATTTGCCCATTTAAATGGTAAAATAGAACCTAGTGTAAGCAAAGTCCCAATCACTAACATTGCAACCACAAGCATAGTGACCTCTAATAGTGAAATGTTCCTGCCAACTGCTGATCCAGTGGTTAAGCCTGGCCGTCTGGATGACCAACCAGAAAGCAGAACTTCCGGAGCTCAGCTAGCATATACTAATGCATGTGTCGAATCAAATCTGCAGGCATCAGCTTATGGTTTGTGTTCTGGTTACGAAAATGATTCTTCAGCTGCAACTCCAGGTTTAATCCCAAGCACCTTAACAATATCAGAAAAGATGCTTGTGTCAATAAATAAGAATGGCTCTGTGGCCAAGTCAACAGCAAATGACACTGGGCCACCATCTGGTAGCTGTCACAGCCCTGTTCCAATGACAGATTGTGATGCTCTCCAGCCATTTGGTAGAAACAAACTGTTGGCTGATGCAAATGCTCTCAGAAACAGCAGTTCATTTAATGCTGAACCTATGGTAAGTATAAAGGTTCCCTATGTTATTCCATCTATCAGTGGGACATATTATGGAACTAACAGAACAATACATCCAAATGGTCACCAAGTAATATGGGAGGACTCAACATCTAAGCAACTTCAGTCTAAAAGTTCTCAAAGTATAGTGGCTACTGGAGGACAGATACAAGGAAATGATCTGCTTCAGTATGTTGACCCTCTTTTTAGCACTCTTCCAAATTGCTTCATCAGTAATTCAAATCCTCTTGAAGAAAACCATAGGTACTTGAATGCTGAAACTGATGATGTCTCAGTGGTTGACAGTCAGAAAATTGTCCCAGAAGAGCCTGGACAAGTGGATGTATTGGGTGAGAAATCAGCCCAGTTGCTAATGCAACCAAGTATAGGAAATGACTTATTTGATGCATTGGGTATTAAGTATGAATCAGTTGATTGCCGTAGCAGTTCAGATATGTTTGCACAAAAGGATCAGACTAATGCTCCTGAATTAGATATGGATGCTTCTACTTGCATTACTCAGTTGAGTGTAGGTGCCCTTTTTGATTCACTGAATTATAATGATCCATGCCCTGGTATTCTCTCAGAAGATTATCAGGATCAACTATTGGATGCTGTAGTTTCAGGAGCGAAGTCTGGTGCCAAACAGATCTCAGATGATGACGTATCTTGTAGGACTACAGTAACAAATATCGGCAGGTCTTCATTTCATGGCAGCTCTTCTGCAACTGGTTGGGTGGCTTCATCTGAGCAGATGGAAAGCAAGCTTTTGGGTCCTTTAGCAATTCCACCAAAGACAGATGTATCACTTTCAAATCCTGTGGAGTCTACTTGCAGTATTGCTAAGACAGAAGATTGCTCTGTTATTAGTGCAAGCTACAAATCTCAAGTTGTTCCATGGTTTGGAAATGACCAAAACATAAAACATGATTGTGCATCAGTTACACAATGCAAACAAGTCGATGATTCTGGCAAATTAAATCGGAAGAGAGCTAGACCAGGAGAGAGCCCTAGACCTCGGCCCAAAGACCGCCAGATGATCCAGGACCGCGTGAAAGAATTGCGTGAAATTGTACCTAATGGCGCAAAGGTACTCATGTCATCTTGAAACCTTGAATATAGTGTTTTCTTTCTTTAACAGCGCATACCTGCATTATTTTAATTGTAAACTCCCTGATCATGTTCATTTAACCTTTGTATGAGCAGTGCAGCATAGATGCTTTACTGGAGAAGACCATCAAACACATGCTTTTCCTGCAAAGTGTTACGAAGCATGCTGATAAGCTGAAGGAAACAGGGGAACCAAAGGTATGCCGTAGTCAGCTGTGGTTGTTGACATTGTTTGTTGATAGATTGGCTTATAATACTTGGGGCTTCTGACAATAGTTTCTCTTTCTTTGGCAATTACTGAAGAGCTGCTGTTTTTGCCTGAAAAAATTAATACCTTGTTCGTGCAGATCATTAGTAAGGAAGGTGGCTTACTTTTAAAGGATAACTTTGAAGGTGGTGCAACATGGGCCTTCGAAGTTGGTACACAATCTATGATCTGCCCAATCATTGTTGAGGATTTGAACCCACCTCGTCAAATGCTTGTGGAGGTACTATCCATTTTGCTTGCATGCTTTGATTTCAGTGTGTTCTCACCTGCTTGGATTTTCTGGAATCCACAGATGCTTTGCCAGGAACATGGCTTTTTTCTCGAGATTGCTGACTTGATAAGAGGATTGGGGCTGACCATTTTAAAGGGTGTCATGGAAGCCCGTGATGACAAGATTTGGGCACGTTTTGCAGTAGAGGTAATACCATCTTTGGTTAAATTTGGACATTTGATGAGTGTTTCAGTTTTCCTATTGAAGCACTCCTAGCAACATATTCGATCTAATGTTGAATATGTATGTTTCAGGCAAATAGGGATGTGACTAGAATGGAAATATTTCTTTCCCTTGTGCGTTTGCTGGAACCAGCCATGGGAACTCACATAGCACCAGTGGGTGTCAACGATGTCACTGTGCATCAAACTATAGCTCCACAATCTTCTATTCCCGCAACTGGGCTGTCTGATCGCTTGGTGGGAGTGTGCAATGGTCGTATTTCTGCAGGGAATGCTGCGAGCGGGATAAGTTTGACCTGCCATGACTAGCATTTCAGGTGTCTGAGTAAGCGGTTTGTCTGACTGTACATTTCCATGCTGATTGCCAATCTTCTATATGATTTTGAGGGATTGGTTTGGTTGTTTTTGTTGTAATCCTAGTTTTCTTTGTGTTCAAGAGTGTTTTGTGTTTTCTTATTGCAATATGCCCCATTAATAGAATGTTTCTGGGTGGCTCCACTGATGTAAAAATGAACATGTAATTTGTCTTAGGGTAGTGTGTTATTATTAAACTCGTGCTAATACTTGGTCTCTTATTGTTGATGCGCCATTTTGGCTTTAGCTCAGGTAATCTGAAAGGCCAAACTCATTTTATTGGTGTATTCGTCGTGATAATTTTATTATTTACTTAGTTGTTTTACAGGTTGTTTCTCCAAATCTGCCTGATTGATTCAAAAGTTTGGTCAGAAGTCTAAAACAAAAATTATTGATCCAGACAGATGTTTCTCCAAATCCTAAATTTGGATTATGAACAGAGAGATTGCCGGGAACAACTCAGTCAGGCCCCATTGAAGAAGTACTGCTCTGTAGACCCTCCCTGAAGCCACGGCTTGGAAATCAGAACAGTCCCACACGCTTCTCCGCCCAACTCCCACTCCAATTAATCAAAAAGAAAGAAACATTTACATATCTCACTGTTTTCTTCGCAGATGCAAAAGCAAAGCGGGCGCTCCGTAGGGTCCCTCACTACTTCCCATTTGTTAGCTCCAAGCCAACGCCTCTACAGCTCTTTTCCTACCGAATTATTGTGGCACATTGCCTACCAAACTCCAAATAATTTAATAGATGCAGCAAATGCCAGACGTCTATCCATGTGTCTCATCATAAAAGATGAGGGTGCCCTTGTTTGACAAGAAAGGGCTTGTCTTCTTCCCCTCGGCTTCCATTTTATAATGATTCCTTTTGATTTTGCTCTTTCTCCCGAATCTCCCCCTCACCAAATCCCATTAACTAATCTGATCCATTTGTAATAATCTATAAATACAATATGAGCAGATAATCTAGTGTTGAAAACACAATCCATCCTATTAAAAATTTTGCATATATATGATTGGTATATGTTCCAGTGCAGTGAAATATCATACAATCTTCTCGAACTCTACCCAAATCCAAATCATTCCCCAATGTATTCATCTATCTATCTATCCATCTATCGAGTACAACACAATCCTGTTAATCAGAAACTTTCTTTCTATACACAAGTCTTTGACACCCACTTACCATTAGCTAGCAGTAAGGGAAAAAAAAAAAATTAAGGGTAGAGTACTAGGGCTTCATCAGGCTACGAAGTCTGGTAACAGCTGAACTGCAAACCTTTTTCTGCTCTGGATGTTGATGTTCTCATATGCGTTGGAAGTGTGAGCTCCAGTCTGGTTGCTGCTGCTGTTGTTGCTGAAGTTGTAGTAGCCACTGGCCTCGGTGCTCATCTCACTTGAAAGGTAACTTGGCTGTGCTCCTGATAAGGAGATGTTGTCACAGTGTGGCAATCCAAGCGTTAGAGCCACTCCATTGCCTGCGAACCTTGGCGCGAATTGGTCTGCTTCTAGCCTCCCAAACTCTGCTACTTGATATGCTCCGAATCCGCCTCCATGACTTTCTGAGCCAGCGATCAATGTGTATGTCCCGTCTTGGTTGCTAGTGTCGGCAGGCTTCATTTCTGCATTCAACAGCTCATCTCCTCTTGCTTTCTTGAACTTTGGTTGCATGGTTGCTGCGCTTATTACACTTTCTAGTGACGGCCGATGCATTGTGATCGGAGGCGGCGGCTTGTCGCGGCTATTAGTTTTATCAGTTCTTATTGGGCTGTTCTCTTGGCGAGCCACGGTCTTTGTTGGGGAACCTTCATTGTCTTCGCTCTTGCTGGCTTTGTCATCTGAGTTGTTGTTCTGTTCTTGTTCCTTGTGTTCCTCCATGTACATCTCCTCCACCATTGGCTTCCATATCCGCACCCTCGCATTGATGAACCAGTTTGAAACCTATATTATCACACAAAATTTAATACGTCTCATTGATGTTGACACCGAGCTTTTCATCACACCAATGAATCAATGTACCTGGCTTCTAGTTAACCCTGTTTGCTTTGCAAGCATCAATTTGTCTGAATCCTTCGGATATCTGAAATTCAAGCCATCAACTCATGAATCTAAAAAGAACAACAACAATTAGAGAAGGAGTTTTGAATCTTTTGATTACTGACGGGTGAAGGAAATGCTCGAAAAGCCAAGCACGAAGGACCGAGACCGAGCGCTCGGGAAGTCCCCGCTGAGGCCGCCAAGCATTGTGTTGCATCATTCCCAGCTGCTGCAATGCGCGCTGCTGCCGAAGCTGGTGGTCTACGAACCGGAGACGCGAGCCGCCCTCGGACTTGGTCTCCTCTTCACCCAAGTTCCTGCTTGTTGCCCGAATCTGGCCGGAGATGGCGTCCCGCAGGCACCGGAATTGCTTTGATATTGTCTGCAGCGCGAGCGCCGTGTACGTCTTCGCCGAGCCCGGCCCGGCCACTGCTTCGAAGGATGATACTACGATTTGCATCTGGTGGTGGTATTGCCTGTACCTCTGTTCAACCTTCACAATATGCAACAAAAACACGAGAGGGGAGAAGACATCGATATGTAAACAGTTGAATACAAAAAAAAAGGCCAAAAATTCCTCCAAATTTACTGAAAGCTTACACCAAACATTTGAAAGCATAAGAATACTGCCAAACTAAGGAAGAATTCTACATTATTCCCTTTGTAATGGCCTCTGTTTAATAACCAATAAAAACTGAAAATTCCCAAAACTTAATCCGTCCGGGAAGATTTGATTTTCAATATCCAGCTAAAGCATCTTAAGATTTGATCAGAATTCAGAAGAACAGAGCTTATTCGGTTTCACTTACTTCATCAAGCATGCTTACAAGCTTCGCTTTCTTCATCTGAAGCTCTTGCCTCTCGGCAGTAGTGAGATCGCTGCCTCTCTTCATGCTCGTTTCGCCTTCTCCAGTTGTCTCGGGTTCCGGGTTACTCCTCACTGGGCTCTTTGTGCCACCGGCCGCCTTTGCAGTGGCCTCGTCCTTAACTCCCTTGCTGACGTTCACCACTTCGTCTAGGAGTTCCTGAGATATCTTCAAGTACTTAGAGCCCATCAACATGCTCTGCAATCCAGACATGTCACTTCCGGCTACCGTAACTGAGGTTGTAGCACCGGAGAGCCTGACTTCTTCGTCGGTCACCGGAGCAATCTCAGGCACTGGAGTTGGAACCTCGGGCTCAGGATGGTAGTTGTACGGAGCCTGCTGAGGAGACAGACTCAAAGATAGCCCTTGCTGAGCTAAAGGCACGGCGGAGGGGCGGTGAGGACCGAGCTGCGGCGGCATGTCAATTGTGTTGCTGCTCGGAGCCGGCGTCCATAGGTTGTAGTGAAGCCGGGGAACGAGTCCTTGCATGGCGGAGACATCGTGGTTGGCGTCTTGCGACCGAACAGCCACCGCCGCTGCAGCCGTTGCGGTTGCTTGGAGTGGTATGCCGACAAAGTGCTGCTGGTGGCTAGGTTGGTGTTCCGATTGCGAGAGGCTCATCGGATTTAGGGAGTTGATGGTGGAGTTGAGGAGGAACATGTTGGACGGGGCCGACGCATCAGAGTAGCCGACGTAGCCGGGGTTCATGAGGTACAGTGTCTGTAGGCTATCAGACTGGATTTCCGGCGCACCATGGAAGAAGGTGGCCATTGGTTTTCTTCTGCTGGATATTTATATCAATACAGATTAAGAAATCCTTCAAGTAGGGGTTGATGATTGAAAGGAATGATTTCCTGAACTGGTACTAGCTGGAGAGGATTCCTTTCATTTCGTTGAAATTAAATGAAAAAGATGCAGCAGCGGTTGGCTTCGGATCACTTGTTGCTGATTAACGAAATTCGTCTTCTGAAAAAAGAACAAATATATTAGTAATCTCCTGAACATGGAAATGGAAATCCTACATAAATCTATGTGGACACAAAATGGCATGAAATACCAAAAATTGAGCTGTAATTGTACTCGGACATCTACTATAAAAATTCGGATTAAAAGAATTTCTGCAAGAACGCCTCTGGACGTCGCAAGTGTGACTTCAGGCCGACGATGACGCCGTGCGCCGACAGTAACATCATGAGTGGTCCATAATGAGAAGAACCCACATCACCAAACTCCATCAGTTTCGAAGGTAAGGGAAGAAAAAGAAACGGAAGGAGGAGGAGAAAGGCATAGTAATATAAGAAAGGTAAACATCTTCATCATGTGATATAACTATGAACATATATATAAATATATTTCATTGGCAATACCTTATTGATGTTGCAAGCTCATGAGCACGTGGGCGATTTTGATATAACAAAGATCTCAAAACCCCATCAAATATCTCTCCCTCCTTTTTCTTCTTCTTCCTCTCTCTCTCGCACACAGCTGAGAGGAAGAGCAAGAGGAGCAGAAATATTTCTTGAAGGCTATATATGAAAATTCTTACTATCAATCAGAGCTCTCCTTCTCTATCTCTCTTTATGAGAGAATGAATGATAGGAAGAACAAGAAAGAAAGAGAGTGCTTAAAAGGAATCAAATAAAGATACCTATCTTTGAGCACTATTATCCACTCACAACCCCACACTCGCACCCACACATTTTTTTTTTTTTTTTGCATTCTATTTTCCATTTTTACCTTTTTGTAAAGACAGTTTACTGCACCCAAGAGGTAGGCATGTGTACCTGCGAGTGGATCAAAAGAGAAGGCTTAGTCCAGTTGATTTGACTCCTCTTTCCTCATCATTTGATGCAGGAGAAGCCTTTGCTGATGATGGATGCTTATATATATCTGTTATGTATATATATTTTTTCAAAGCTTGGATATGTGTACATGTATTTGGAGAAAGGGAGATTTAGGGAGAGAGAAAGACTTGGAAAGAAGTGACAGAGATGCCGGAGGAGATCAAAACAATTGTAAAACGAGGCAACGTCCACTTCTTTTTCACTTGTACTTGCAAAAATATTTTTTTGTAGGAAAAAAATATAGTCATAGTTTTCTATACACTCTCTCTTGCTTGTTCTACCCTCTTGCTCTTATTAATGATTTGATATTTTTTGTGGTTGGAATCCCGGGTGGGAAGATAAAGCAATTGAAAGCTAAGGAACGCAACCAACCACCACCATGACACCTACTTCTAGAGAGAGAAAGCCCCATCTCATCTCTCTCTTTCTCTACAGAAACAGAAAGCCATCAGACATTTATTACTCCTAATAGTATTTTAAACATTTAATTAAAAGGCAAGGGTTTGGCTAAATGTGAAGAAACAATAAGAGACTTCTCTCTTCGCATGCTTGCATAATCTTTTCTGCAAATACCTGCGCTGCTACAATGATTGCCGCAGTTGAAAGCGGGGAGTAAAATCGAATTCTGGTCAACTTATTATTTTGTTCTCCATTCTTTATGCAGGGAAAAAGTCGAGGAAAGAAGAGATCATTTGGTTCTTAATGAGACGCCGGTTCCCTTCAGGTCATTTTCCTCTGAGCACTGGGCAGCGAGCAGCGAGCAGCAGCTTCTCCTCCGTGGTGAAGAAAACTTCTCGAGTGCTTGACTCCAGTTTCTGGTGTTGATGCTTCTCCTGCCATTGTTTCCTTTACTGTTATTCGCAGTTTTGGAGCTCGACTTCTCTTTCAGGAAAGTGATGGAACTCTTGGGATGTGATACTTTGCAGCTGAGAAGTATTAAAATCACGACGCAGTCCATGTGAGCCCGGCCTCCAGATCTTCACATGCCACAAAAACAAATAAAATAATGTGTCACGTATAGATAAAACACGGGATGGAGTATGTCTGATAGAATGAAGCATACAAGAAAGAAAGAAAGCTATTAAATATTTTCCACACATGACATGTTCATCACAGAAGATGCCTTCTTTTTGTGAGTTATGGCGTTATAATATGCTTCCCAAAGCACCAAATTTAGTCACTCCGAGGGATATGTCACAGTTCGCGAGGGTCATTTTCCATGTCATTCAACTCGTAACAGCAACAGCACTGCATCATTCTGAACTTTTTAACTCTGATTTTTTTTAATTATTCGGATACAAAAAGTATAAAAGAAAATAATCATATCATAACTCCCAACATAATGTACTCGTGTTTTAGATGAAGGCCAAGTTCATGATTTGGTTCGTCGTTCTCCACGACTTGCTTCACCAATCAATTCCATGCATTAAATCACGTTACTTTCGGTTGCCTGTACCAACTCTTGGTGGAAACAAGACGATGCCTTTTCCTCCTCTTCTTTCTCCTGAAACCCATACGAGCTTCATTTAATTGCATCAACCGTTCAAATGCTGCGTAAATGAAGCCAATTTCCGCGAATTCAAAAACAAAAAAAAAAAATGTTGTCCTTCACGTAAATTGATGGTCATTAGACATTTCAAACAAAGAACTTGTCGCCGAATCACGTCAACAACTTCATCTTCGCTTAAAAATATATTTTGCATTGATAATCTTCCAAAAAATGCGTGTGTACAATGAATCCGCTTTAATCAGCATCCCTCCAAAACAGCAAAGTTAGATCCATAAAAGTTGATAAACAAAATATATATTTAAGGCTTCAAGAAACAATCAATTTGCACAAAAATTTTCCATGGTCGTCTAATTAATTAAGCGTTTTGTCCTTTATACGTGGATAATTAGGGCGGCAAATCCATCGGCTATTCACCCATCCCTCCTTGACATGCGCCCAACCAGTAATGGCCTTCTTTCGTGGGGCCTCCATCTAACATCTCGTCTTCCACACTATGCATTCTCTGCCATTCGATGGCATCCACGGCCCGACATCGTCTGTCGGATGACTGTTCAACATTTATGGGACAAATTGTAGACCAGTTGTTAAATGATTTAATATAGCATATTTTGCAAATATGCCCTTGTAATTCACAACAAACCCAATTCGATCCGACCAATCCCATGAATAATTTAAGCCTTATTACTTGATTGGGTCCGACCCGGAAGTCGCTGCCCGGCGGCAACGGGGATGCTGGCGTGGCGACACGTGTTCCACCGGAGTCCACTTATTGGCGTTAGGCGCGATGCAAGTGTGCGGGCCCCACCCAGATTCCCACGTGCCAGCTACCGTCATGGCCTTCCCCCACCACTTCCGCGGTCCCCGCCGTCACACGTGTCAACTTCCGCCCTCCTATTTAGCTCCCTGCGCTGCCATTCGCACCAGCAATCTACAACCCGCTCGTCCAGATGCCGCGTGTCAATTTCCGGTATGTAATAACTGCGCCTCGCTTTCGCGGCATGATGGATGGAGCCAGGAGCGTGCGACCGGCGAAGAGCGAAGAAGAAGCCGTGGGATTCGGTGGCGGCGGGCCCCGGAGCGGGTCGCTGTCGGGAAGACGTCAGCGTCGGCAAGAGTGGGACCCGTGCACTGAGGAAGGTCAAGGCAGCGGCCAATGGGAGGAGAGGACGCTGGCAGGCGCACTTGGACCTTGGGAGCCCGATTCAGCTGTGCTGGACGGAACAGCACACAGCTAGCTCTATAGCACGCCTCAGAACTCAAATTTCTTACCATCAGGCCTTTCCATCCGTCCCGTGTTTTTCTTTTTTGGGAAGAAGTCATGACGCAGACTTTGCCTTGGTGATTTGCAGGTAAATCGAGATTGAAATAAACCGGAACGTTGGACGCGAAGAGGAAGAGAACGAAGACTGCAGCTTGGTCAGGAATGGAAGACGCTAAATTATTACAGGTATTGTGACCAAAAGTCCGAAAGGGAACATGGTCTTGATTTCTCTGAGTTGTTAGCTAGCAGTTGATTGTAGGACCACGCACTGGAAACTTCAGATGGCGAAAATCCTTTCAAGGAGAGAAATTAAAGAAGCGAAGGGCTGGGTCGGGATTTGCATTGGTGCCCATCCAAAACTACAGTTGAGTTGTTGGACGCATTCCCTGTCTCAGTCCTAGGAACTCACAACAGTCCATCTTGTCGGTCGCTCCTCTGCTTTCCTTTTTTCCAGAGGTTCACGGTCTGCTTCGTTTTGGATTATAAAAATAATTAACGGGCTAATTTTTTAAATCAAAATTTTTTTTAAAAAAATATTTATAGTCGAAAACAATATTTCTTTCTGATAATAAATAGATTGTGAGTTTTTGGCAAAGCGAGCGAGTTCTAGTTTTCACTCGACGACCAACCTCCGATGTGAACGTTGATTGTTCAAAACTAGAGCCGTTGCCATTATGTACAGACGTAAGTTGACAATCGACGTACGAGTTTTCTCTCATGTAAAGCGTGGGCAAATGTACTTGTTCGCATAACGGTGAGGTCATCGTGATCGTCTCGCCATTTCTTTGAGATTGAAAACATCAACTTCACGTTAGAAAGTCCTCCCGAGAAAAGTTCGTTTGGGATATTTCACGGGACACGCAAACAGCTTCTTGTTTTCCATCGAGATCAAGCGCTTATGATTATTGACTCTCTCTTTGAGAGAACAAAGTGCTATAGATTATCGCTTGATGCTACGAATGGCTTCATAGGTTAATACGAGAACGGATGTGACCTCGGTGGTTACTTTCTCCGGCGCCGCAAGGTCGCCAACCTGCATCCATTCTCGTTTGTCGCCATTATCGATCATCTTTTTGAATCTCGAGTGACTTGTTTGAATCGTTGTTGAAATTGGTGTTTGGAATGGATCGGATCCAAATTGCCTGGTAAAGCCATGGCAAACCATTAATTTAACAAACTCAATTCATAGAAAAGGACATAACATTCAGTTTATAGCTGTAAAAGTTGTGTCTGATTAATTATTGATGAACTTTTGCGCCTTTTTAACTCGTCGTCTAAATAATTATGGAACTCGCTTGCTTAAACTAGTTTTAGCAGGGATGACAGATGCGAAGAAGGATAATTAATGGACGCACACTGATTCATTCAGCCAAGAAAAGGTATACTACGTGACAAGAAGCCTTTCATGGCTTAGGGATTCTTGTCTTTATAGTAGAGAGAAAGGGACACAGGCCCAGGCTTGGGTCGCTATTCTTCTCCTTTGCTTAGGACGACTATTTGAGATCACCCTTTCCACAATCGCTTGGTCGTATGTTGAGGGGCCCCAGTCCACTCAAGGAATCCGCTTTTTCGTACTTGGCTTGCTAGCCTCTTGTCCTCTTTAGGGCGGTGCATTCGATTTTAATCGAACCGAAATTTCCGAAATTTTGAAAATCCAAAACCGAACCGAACCGAATAGTATAAAAATCGAACCGAAATCGAATTGAAATATTTCGGTTCGGTTCGGTTCGGTTATAACTGAATTGCAAATCGAATTTTTACAGGACTGGATGAACGGATCTGGTCATTTGTATAAGGGAAAAAAAAATTAGTAAAGGATATACATTATACATACCCTAAATCTGACCCTGATAGGCTGATATCCAGTCCAATTGCAAGTTTGCAAATTGCAACCCAATAAATAATCAGTTAATCTTAGTATCTCACGTGCCACAATGGCACAACCGCATAAGTAAGAGTAAGACATTTCAAGACTTCAAGTGAATCAAGCCTTCAAGTTGCAGGAGCAACACAGCAGGAGTAGCACAGCAGAAGCAACATGAGGCTAGAAGTAGCAGCAGCAGGACAATGTATAGTAGCAGACTAGCAGTCTAGCAGAAGCGGGCAAACTGCAAAACACTTCAACAGCTCAACTTCATGTAGCAAGACAGTTCAAGACTTCAACTGAATCAAGTCTTCAAGTTGCATGAGCAGCACAGCAGGAGCAACAGGAGGCTAGGAGCAGCAGCAGCAGGACAATGTATAGTAGCATACTAGCAGTCTAGCAATAGCGGCAAGCTGCAAAACACTTCAACAGCTCAACTTCATGTAACAAGACACTTCAAGACTTCAAGTGAATCAAGTTTTCAAGTTGCAGGAGCAGCAGGACAGTGTATAGTAGCAGTCTAGCAGAAGCGGGCAAGCTGCAAAACAATTCAACAGTTCAGCAATTCAACTTCATATAGCAAGACACTTCAAGACTTCCAAGTTTCAAGTTTTCAACAGTTCAACACTTCAACTTTATACTTGCAGGAGCAAGCGAGCAACAAGACAATGTATATTGTATAGTAGCAGAAGCTGGTAAGCTATACTGCGGCAGAACACTTCAACAGTTCAACTTCATGCTTGTAGAGTTGCAAGACAATGTACAGTAGCAGGACAATCCTATAACTTTATAAGGCTATAATATCATTTTTACAAGTCAAATAACTCAGCATCAGCAAGTTGCAAGACAACAACTATAATTATGTGGTTTAGAATAAATATGATCAATTCAGTAATCAGTTAGCATTTGAACTTTGAAGGATTATATTATACCAAATGGTCCATTAAGAAAAGCTTGAAAAATCTCTTGTAGTCCCGTGTACAGAAGTAACAGAACAGAAGCCAGAACCAGAAGTTCCAACTTCCAAGCAGCATAACATTACTAGGGTGAAGCCAAAGAAGGAGACAATCGTCTAATCAGTCACTTACCCACATGCGAGCATAGCATATGGTAATGAGCCAATGATTCAACATCTTTATCGCCTCAAACAGCTTATGAAAAATTCAACAAATATCATTAAAAAAACCATAAAACAGTTCCAAGAGGGTCATACTGTCATATTCGCCTTATATCGTCATACCCAACATTCCTCTCTGACTCTCCCTGTGAGCGAATGGTAGGTAGTGGTTGCCTTCACAGGCCATCCAAACAACCATGTCATTGCTACAAGCTTACAAAGTGAAGAGGATGAAGCCAGAGTAGGGGACCATTGGAACACCTTCGCATCAAAACACCAAAGGCAAAAAAACCTCAAATAAAAGCAAAAATTCAAGAGGCTCAGATGGCTTTGATGCATCATCAAAAACGAAGATGTCTCCCCTCAGGCATCAACCTGCTCGGCTGCTCCTACAAAATAATAGTTGGATCATACTGTTGAATCTAAAAAATATAGTAAAATATCATCACAGTAAAAGCAATTAAGAAAATATCAGATAAGTAGGTAACTGGGTAAGAAACTAAGGACTGTAAGATCATAACTTCACACATGCACTGATACTGTGATGCACATAAATGATAAGGATATATAAGAATGAATCTGCAAGAGATGACTATAGAAAGTTAGAAACATGAACAGAAATGCATAAAAAATAAGTAAGCATATTCAAACCTTAAGATGACTTCTCAAAATTTAATGGTTGTGACATCCAATTTCATCTTTATCAACTCTAAAATAAAAAAACCATTCAATGATTATTTGATCATAATAAAGAAATATATAATGCAATAATAAAAATATTAGCAATGCAAATCTTACTCTCTCGAATCTTTTCAGGTTCTTCCAAACTTTCCTCAACATTGATTTCTGTTTTTGAATTTTTAATCTAATCTTGAGTGCAAATGAGAGCTTGTACTAGTGTAGGAGTCAAAGAGCTACGAAAATGATCAAGTATGCGCCCTCCTGTGCTAAAAGCTGATTCAGAGGCCACTGTAGAGATAGGTATAGCTAATATATCACAAGTCATATGTGACAGAATAGGAAATCTGCAGCTATTCACTTTCCAGAAGCCCAGAACATCAAAGTTTGACTCATTTTTTTCAAGATCCTCTGACAAATACTTGTCTAGCTTAGACTTCATTTCATCACCCATGAAGCTTTTTCTATGCTCAACAAATAGACTGCTTAAGATGTACTTACCTGATTACTTTGGCATACTTGATCACCAAATGGCATTCCTCCCGGCTGTAGTCGCATTCTGTACTCTTTGAACAAATCATATTCAACTTCATGCAACTTTCTCCTCATCATAACCCCTCTTTCACCTTCATATATTTTTTCAACTCCAAACTCAACATATTCTAACTTGCGTCTTGGATCAAAGACAACAGGAACAAAGAGAAACATATTAATCTTTTCTGACTCACCCCAATACTTGTCATATTTGTCTTTCATCACAACAGTCATATCTTGGACTTTTGTATCACCGCTTACTTTCCACAGATTCAAAAGAAGGTTAACTTGACAAATTTCATCAAAAGATAAATTACTTGTAACATACATAGAGCCAGAAACTCTAAGAGTCAACTTATAGAAATACTCTAAGAATGTAATAAGTCGCCTAACATTCTACCAGTCAAAAGACAGAGGAGTTTCATTTTCATTATTAAGCTCATGACAGAAATTGTTATCTTCCTCTTCAAATTTTTCAAAAGTCCGCTCAAAAGTTTGAGCTGCTTCAAGCATCATATAGGTGAAATTTCACCTTGTGAATACATCCAAACAAAGACATTTTCTACTTTCAATTTTTTCAATTTCCATACATTCTTTGACCTCTGCCATCTTGCTGGAGAATATCTCACATATTTAATAGCAGATCTAACCCGAACAATAGAATCTGCCATCTCTTTCAAACCATCTTTCACCATAAGATTAATGATATATGCTATACAACGCATATGAATCTATTTTCCTTGTGTCACACAAGTGCCCCAATTCAAAATTTTTTTCTTCAAATAGGACATAGCAGTATCATTTGAAGAGGCATTATCAATAGTAACAGTCAAAACATTATCAATTTCCCATTCAGAGAGGCATTTTTCAATTGTTTTTCCTATAACTTCACCCTTATGACTTGTAATTTTGCAAAAATTCAAAAGCTTTTTCTTCAAGTTCCAATCAATATCAATATAATGTGCTGTGATACACATATAGTTTATATTTTGAATTGAGGTCCAAGTATCAGTGGTCAAACAAACTCTTTGTTTGGACTCTCTGAAATAGTGTTTCAACTTTACCTTTTCATCACGGTAGAGTTGAAAATAGTCTCTAGTAATAGTCCAACGTGAAGACATTCGAAATCTAGGACAAGCTTGAGACATAAAGTATTGAAAGCCTTCATATTGCACAAACCTAAAAAGCATTTTATCTACAACAAACATGTGTGCCAGTGCTTTTCTAATTTTTTCTTGATCAAACTTCCAGCTAGTTAGCACAGACTCATTTGCTATTTTTTTCTGAATAGGTTGCATAGTAAGTTGTATTTGATGTGTATCAACATTATATGGATATTTCTTGCATTGATTCATGTGATGTCTAAGAGAAGAAGTACCATTTTTTTTTGAATCACAAAAGAGTTCATTACCACAGTAGTTGCATCTGGCTTTGGTTGACTTGCTCGAGTCTGTGAACTTTGTGTAATGCTCCCATACAGCTGATCGTGCTGCCATTCTTTTTCTCGGCATTGGAGGCTTTGTACTGCACGTAGATGCATTACTCTCATTTGAAACTTCGATAGTCATAGATGTAGAACTTTTTTGAGAAGCAGAAATTGGCATTGGACTTGGAATAATTGGATTTGTGTTTGAAAGCTGCTGACTGTCATCCTCATTCAACATCTGTCAATAGAAAAATACAGAATTACAAATTAAATCGTATGAAATCAAAAAACCCTAATTTAATTTCACAAAATTCAACCCTAACCTTGCAATTTGATCCCGATGATGCCGTTGTAGAAAAATGAGATATTGAAGCTCAGAACCTCGAAGGCTAGTCACAGAGAGATATTGAGGCATCGAAAGTCAGAGCCTCAGAGGAGGAGGGGGGTCCGTTGGTGGACGAAAGCGATGCCACCGGGGATGAAGGAGAAGAAAAATTGAGAGTTCGAAACTGAGGATTTACTGATCTAATAATAAAATCGTATGAAATCAAAAAATTCTAATTTAATTTTACAAAAAATCAACCCTAAATTTCATAATTTCCGAAATACTCTCAATTTGCAGCTTAATCCGTTGTAGAAAAATGAGAGATTGAAGCTCAAAGCGTCGATCAGAGATATATTGAGGCGTTGGGACTCAGAGAGTCAGAGCCTTAGAGGAGAGAGGGGGGGTGATTGTGGTCCGGGGCTGTGAACCGTGGACGAAAGGGTTAACAATAAAATCGTATGAAATCAAAAAACCCTAATTTAATTTCACAAAAAATCAATCCTAAATACTCTCACCTTGCAGCTTAATCCGTTGAAAAAAAATGAGAGATTAAAACTCAGAGCGTCGACCAAAGAGATATTGAGGCGTCGAGACTCAGAGCCTCAGAGGAGGAGGGGGGTCCGGGGGTGGACGAAAGCGATGTCGCCGACATGGCGCAGTACCGCAACTGTAGGGATGAAGGAGAAGAAAAGTCGTCAGTTCGGAACTGAGGTTTTACTGATCTAACAATAAAATCATATAAAATCAAAAAACCCTAATTTAATTTCACAAAAAATCAACCCTAAATTTCATAAGTTCCTAAATACGCTCACCTTGCAGCTTAATTCATCGTAGAAAAATGAGAGATTGAAGCTCAGAGTGTCAATCAGTGAGAGGCGTTGGGACTCAGAGCCTCATAGGAGGAGGGGGGTCCGGGGGTGGACGAAAGCGATGTCACCGACACGGCACTGCACCACAGCTGCAGGGATGAAGGCGCAGCACCGCAGGTTCGCAGCGGCGAGAGCGCCGATAGCGAGAGGCGATCGGAAATTCGGGATTAGGGTTAGAGCTGAAATGAGAGGCGAGAGCGAGAGCGGCAAACTGCTCTGAGAGAACACGATAATATATAGGGCTGTTTGAGCCGATTAGCCTAAAATCGAAACCTAACCGAAGTATATAGGTATATATATAATTCGGTTCGGTTCAGTTTTTACAGTTTTTCAAAATAAAAAACCGAAACCGAACCGAATTTTAATTTTTTTTTTCCAAAACCGAACCGAACCGAGAATCGAATAACCCAAACCGAATTGGTTATTCGGTTTCGATCGGTCGGTAAATTCGATTTTGACCAAATAATGCACAGCCGTAGTCCTCCTCACCCATTTGTGTTATAGCTTCATCATCATCATCATTCAATTTGTTGCTGGACTTGCTTCCCTCTCATCCTCGTCATCTTACAACTCTGAAACCGAAACAATGATCGAAATCAGCCAAAATACCACTTAGATTCTAAACGAGAAACCATAAACCAAAACGCAGAAATTAAAACCTTACCGTCGACTATTGTGTCTTCCTTCTTCGATTCGACCTTCGAGTTCAAAGGTGAAAAAGCCTCAAAATAGTTGAATACAATATCTGAACTTATGTGTTTGTATTTAACAAATCTAGCCCGGACACTTTAACAAGTTGGGCTCAAGCCTAGCTCATGTGCGTGAGGCTTAATTTAGGTTTTGAACGCTCTTCCCAAAAGGCCCCGACAAAGGCCCATTCGTTGCATATGGGCATGGTTCATTTTTGTACGGTAAGAGTTGCCTCTACAGTGACCAAAATGATGGTCCGACCAACTCCGGCGAGGGGTTTCAAGCCGAGGAAGAACATGACGAGAGCAGTGTGATCAGTAATTGCGAGTTTCACAATTCCTCTATCGCTTATTTGTACGAGAAATGTGCGATTTTTATGTCACTGTACGATTGCAGCGAGTTTTGGAACTAGTCATGTTCTTGTACTGTATGATTTCCCACCAAGCGCGAGGACGACAAAGCTGAACAAGCTTCTTGAGAGGTTTAAAGATCGTGGAATTGTGATCCGCTGGATTGATGATACTACTGCTCTTGCAATGTGTCGATCACCATGCATTGGTATGCTAGAAACAATTTCTAGCCCTTGTCGAGTAGAAGTATTCTTTCCGATTTCTTTTTCTTTTCAATTGTAAATGGCTCAAATAGTATTGGAACCGTTGGTTTTCCCCTAATAATGAGTTGTCTACTCCTTGTTTATGTTTGACCCCATGATACTGGTTGCTATAAAAGTACTTCTTTTGGTTAATTTCTGGTTAGAATGGCTGATGACCTTAGGATAAACTGAAGGTTATCGCACGAGTAGTGTATTTCAATTAATAATATTACTGAAAATGGGATTATGTTTTTGCATCCAAATCTGCATGAACAGAAAAGCTAGCAGATAATAGTTCCCAACAGCTGCATATTTTACATTCTTCATAGTTGAGCAGTATTTAAATTTTAAACTGTTACATTTTGGCCTTCTATGGTGTGAAGGTCTCCGAGGAATTTCTGAAAATTGATTGTGAAATATTGATCAGTAGGCTAGGATACATAATTAGGGTACTTCAATTCATGGGCAGCAAGTGATGACCATAGGGCATGTCTTCTGAGTGTATCATATATTCACAGTCACTAATACAGTATCAAGTGGCAAACATGTGATCGAAGCAGTTTCCTCGCCTGTTTGATCCTGCTTGAGGGAAGACAATTTCTAACAGGAATTATTATTTTATGCTTTCTTGTTTTATATAGCTATTCTGTTATTTATGTCTTCTTTCTTACTTATCAGTCTACATTTTGTTCTTTTTTTCTGAATGTTCTTCGAAAGCTTTGGCAGATTTCTTTATTGTATTTGAGATATTGCAATATTTAATTTCAATGATGTGTTTTCCTTTCTTCCATTACATTAGGATTGCTGCATTCTTTTGAAATTTTTGAAGATATATCTCTGTAAACTCTTGAGTATCCTACAACGTCCTAAAGTTTATTGTTCATACATTTCTTTACATGCTCTTTAGTTGATCTCTGGGTTGTCCTGTTACATATCCATCTTTTTCTTCACCATTTCCCTTTTAACTGCACTTCTGATAACTTTTGTTGCAAATGAGGCTCAAAGTAGCATTAAGTTTCCCTTTAAGGTACGGAAGCTTAAAGAGGGAGACAATTTTATGCAGCAAATCTCTGGCGAAGGCAGCTGTGACTTTCGAATGTCTTTGAATATTTCTAAGATGAAATGGTTTAGCTTTATTATTAAGCTGTTAATTCTCAAAAACATTAAAAATTACTGGATGTTGGGACAATTAGAATGGATCATTTTTTTTTTTATGCTAAGGCACTGCCATTCTGTATCTTGATTGAAAATGACCACCGCGACACATGGAATAGTATGCAGTTTCTAACTGAAATTAAAAAATTAATATCTGAACCCTCGTCAGCCAAGGCCAAAGACATCAGTAAGTACTGCACAAAGGCCGATTGCTCATGGAATGGGGATGAAGCAATCCATATGGTTTGGGTCTAATAATGAGCTCAGGAAGCAGGAGGAAGAAAGAAAAAAACGTATACATAGCAGGCAAAACATGAGGGATGATGCCTGGGGTTCTTAACACGTATCTCCATCCTTGTCTTGTTAAATTTTTTAACCAAATCTTGGTGGAAGCAAAGTCAACACAGTTAGCTTGTCAAATGCTTACAGTGAATGTCTAAATTGTACTTTTTCTGTGTGATCACATACTTTCGGATGTTTATTGTTGAAATGCTGTGGTTTCACAAAGATTTTGGGAAAAAAGATTTGTTGCTTGCGTTGTAAAAACTGATGACTTTCTTGTATTGTTTCATTATTACAACTGTGGCATTTGATGTTTGTGAATATTTTTCTAGTTTTTGCAAGAGCAGAAAATTTGGCGATCACCCCCGAAATATTTTTGGGCAAGAAGGGTTATTTTACATAGAACTCCTCGAAGATAATCATAATTACATATCACACCCTGATTTTAAGACGGATACGGCGCCCTCTCGTGAAAAAGTTCTTGTTGCCATAAAAAAAAAGTTACAACGGGTGAAAATTCCAACCAGAATCCTGTGTTTTTTTTATGTTCAATTCGTGGAACAGGTTAAACAGCACACAAACTCTGGCTTCGATCTGGAATTTTTATTTTTTTATTGACTAGTCAAAGTAAAAAGGAGGAGAGGCAACACCGCCGCCTGAAATCAAACGCAGACCCGCAAGAGGCGCTAGATTTAGACAATATAAGAAAAGAAAAAGTCGGGCAAAATTCGGAGGCGCCGACGCTTCAATCCGCTCTCTTCTCCCCAACAGCAAACACAAACGCATGAACTCTATTTTTCCTTGGATTTATTCAACTTTTTTGATCGCTTGAAAGGTTGAGCTTCCCAAGAATTCAACCGTCTCCATTGACCCCGCCACTCTCTTTTCGGTCGGGTTTCACCTTATCTTTCTAGAATTCAACTCCAAGACCATCGATTGAATTTCCCCCCTTTTTAATTTAAAAAATACCTTCCAAAATAATAAAATTTCATTATTCTGAAGATTCTCTGATGATTTAAGAGCCACAACTTCTAGTTTCCGTGTCTTTTATGGTAATTTGCAAAATTCAACTGTCAGTACGAAGGTCTCTATTCGTAATTTCCTAAAATACAGGGGTTACTTGCAAATACGTCATACGGAAAAGTAGTATAGTTCTGGTCTCAACGGAGACAATGCTGTTCTACGCAATAAAGAACGTGACAACTTGATCCATATTATCTATTCATCATCAGTTCTTTGTTCTTCAGTCTCTATATATGGTCAAACTCGCCGGAAAAATCAAAAAAACAATTTTAAACTCATATAAAAACTAAATAATTTACATTAACTTAATTAATTTCCTCCAATGAAGCGGACCAAATCAAATGAGACGTTGGAAGATGTATCAACTAGTTGGAAAATTTATTAATATTGCAGGACTCCACAACCTCCATTAGAACTTTCTCCTCGCCGTCTCGTGATCACATGAATATTTAAGCAGCTCTTCTCCTCCTTCATTCTACCAAACACCTTGAATCCATTCCGTTATCGTTTCTTTCCTGATCTGCTTTGCAGTGCAAGCAATGGAATCTTCGGTTGAAGTCCCTCACTACTTCGTCTGCCCCATCTCCCTTCAGATTATGAAGGACCCGGTGACCACCGTCTCCGGCATCACCTACGAGCGCGAGAGCATCGAGCGGTGGCTCTTCGTCGATCACAACACGACTTGCCCGGTGACGAACCAGCCCTTGCCCAAAGACTCCGAGCTCACACCCAACCACACCCTCCGCCGCCTCATCCAGGCCTGGTGCACCGTCAACTCCTCTAATGGCGTCGAGAGATACCCGACCCCGAGAGCGCCCGTCGACAAGTTTGGCGTTCTCAAGCTCCTCGCCGACCTTTTAGTCCCCCAGCTCCAGCTCAAAACCCTGAAACTTTTCGCTGCGCTGGCCTCCGACAGCGAGAGCAACTGCAGATGCATGGTCCAAGCCGGCGTGCCGGGTGCTATGATCCAAATGGTCATCTCTTGCAGTAGAAAAAACCAGATTGATAGAGTCGAAGAATCTGTGAGAGCTCTTCTTGCACTCAAGGTCTCCCCAGACGACTTGAAGCCACTTGTTGTCGATAACCACGAGCTCATCGAGTCGATCACATGGTTCTTGCAGCATGAAACAACCTGCAGAAATGGCGACGTTAGGTCGACCACCGCGCAATTCTTGAAGTCGGTATTCGAGGTCGCCGGCGAGAAGCTCTTGGAGAGAGTGAAAAAGGAATTCTTCGAAGCCATGACATCGATATTGCACGATCGGATTTCGCAGCAGTCGACGAAAGCAGCATTGCATGTGTTACTCCAAGCGTGTCCATGGGGGAGAAACAGAACCAAGATTGTCTACTCCGGCGCTGTCCCGGAGCTCATTGAGCTAGAGCTTTCGGTGCCTGACAAGAGAACGACGGAGCTTGTGTTTGGAGTGCTGGACTATTTGTCTGCATGCGCGGACGGGAGGGCACAGCTCATTGGTCACGCGGCGGGTATAGCCGTTGTGTCCAAGAGGATTTTGAGAGTGTCACCGGCGGTGGATGATCGGGCGGTGAGGATTCTGTCGTGGGTGTGCAAGAACTCCGCGACGAATGAGGTTCTTCAGGAGATGTTGAGGGTTGGAGCTGTGTCCAAGATGTGCTTTCTTCTGCAAGCCGATTGCTCTAACCCCTTAAGAGATAGGGCCCGGTGGATTTTGAAGATGCACTCTGGGGCGTGGAAGAACTCGCCTTGCATTAGTGTCTACTTGTTAACAAGGTTTCCCTAATAGGATTATGAGAAATTACTGGGAAAACTTCGGTTAATTCGATATAAGCAAACATGCATGAAGCTAGTTGAAGGAAAAAAAAAAGGTTATTTAGCTTTTGTATTTGGGATTTTTTTGATAATCTTTGTACAGATGTAGACAAATGAATCTATATCTTTGCTTATTTATTCTTTAAGATCAGGAGCATTGCTGACATTCACAATCCAATCGATATATTAAGTTTTAACAAGTAAATTTGCTTTATCTTCTACAGCAAAGCAATTTGGATTCTTTTCTAGTTTCAACAATGCAATAAGAACAAATGAATCATGACAGAAGACGATGGTATACATCAGCCGCTCTCAGTCAGAAGGATATGAAGCTTTTAGAAGAGGTGATAAACAAGGGGAGTTCTTCCAAACCCTGGAGTGAAGCCTAAGAATCTCCAGAGCCTTCTCCTTGGTCTTCATCCCGCAATCAGCTTGGAGAACGACCCACAACTTGGACACAGCTCCCACTGCCAACATCTCTTCAAGAATATCCGGCGTAGCGGAGCACCCCAACAATGAATGCAATATCCTTACAGACCTTTCGGTGCCCGTCTCTGATACCTCAAGCATCTTCTTCGACACCACTGCGATCCCTGCTGCGTGGCTTATCATCTCCACCTTTCCTTCCGTGCACCCGCACATCAGGTCAAGCATCAGCAGTAGTGTCTCGCATTCCGCCTTCTCCATCTCCCCGAGAAGCCGCTCGATCATAAGTGGCACTGCCCCTGCCTGAGCGGCCTTGACTCGGTTTGTTCCCCAGGGACACAACCACGCGAGTATCTTCAGTGCAGCTTTAGTTGCTTGGCTTGAGATCTGGTCTCGGAGGACTCTTACAATCTCTACGAACAATTTCTCCTTCGTTGCCGCCAACCGGAATGGCGAGATCGCCGTGAGTATAGACTTGAGCAGCAATATTGCATAAGCTCGTAACTGATAGTTTGAGCTTAATCGGCCTAGTATGGTCGTCAAGGACTCAATGAAATCGGCATTCTTGTTCGATGCAAGCTCTACAAGAGCTTGTTCCGAGAGTTGAAGCGAGTAAAGAACCTCAAGGGCTTGGCCGCTAGCACCTGATGCGTTCTGTTGTATGATGGAAACCAAAACATCGACGCCGCCGCAAGCCTCAACGCATTGCTTGTTTCGGTCGCTCTCGCGGACGATGATCTTGAGCTTGACAAGGGCAGCCGTCTGAGAATTCGGCGACACGGCCTCTTCGAGTAGCTTGCAGACCTCTTTCTTGTCCGCCGGCGGCCGGGGAGTTGGAAACCGCTCGATGCCATTGCGTTCATTGGCAGTGCACCACGCTTGGATTAGCTGGCGGAGGGCGTGGTTTGGGGTTAGCTCAGGTTCCGGAGCCAACGGTCGCTTGGTGACCGGGCACGTGTGGTGCTTGCCGGAGAAGATCCACCTCTCGATGCTGCAGCGGTCGTAGGTGATGCCGGTGGCGAGGGTGACGGGGTCCCTCATGATGTCAAAAGATATTGGGCAGAGGAAGCAGGATGGAACCTCTATTTCCTCCATTGGAGAGAGCTACAGAACAATAGCACAATGGTTTGCTATTTAAACCTCAAAGCGGATGTTGGATGGAGGCAGTCAAGTCTTCTTTTTACTGGCCAAGAATGGCTGCGCATAGTTGATAAGGAGATTTGAAATATCCTCCGTTTTGTAATTCTTCCATTCTTCCATGTGTTCCGTGTGAAGCACACCGCTGTCAACTAATTGGATTTCCCGGTGGAATGGGATGCTGCAGTCACTGTGGGGTTTTCAACTTTATATCAAGTCAATGCAGCAATTGTTTTTATTCAAATAAAAGGCCGCCGGCCAATGCCGTCACTCACTGTGCGTGCAGCGTACAGCTTCTGATGAATAACGGGCTCGCTTTACACGCAAAATGTGTTCAATATCGTAATCGGCAGGTTTCAATTGAGAGGGACCCACGCCCATCGGGGTCGGGTCTGGTCGGTTCATAAAGTTGAGCCGGATGGTCTTTTGAGAATGAACCAGATCGGCAGCGACAGCCCTATCCCGACCCTCCAGTCTTCCTCTGTCTTCGCTCTTCCTGGCAAACGCTCCTCCCCCATTCCCCTTCCTCCTCTCTCTGGCGATCTTTTCCAATGCCTCCTCCGATCTCCGCTGATCTCTGCTTCCCCTCCTTCTTTCTCCGGGCAATCTCTCCTCCCTCTCCTCCCTTTCCGGCGACCTCTGGTCTCCTCGTTTTCTCCTCCGCCCTACTCTCTTCCCCTCGTCCTTCCTCTCTCCGGCGCGTCTTTTCCCTCTTCCCGGTTATCTCTCCTCCCCTTCCTGCTCTTTCTGCCGATCTCTCGTCCATTCTTTAGAGAGAGAAAACCCCAACCTTCTCCCTGCTCCCCCTCGCCATTTATCGATTCCGTCCGAGAACCTGGAAGCCATTCTCTTTCTCTGCTGTTTTCGAAACCCTAATTCCCCACAAACTCCTTGATCTCTCCCTTGTTTGCCGGCTGAAGCCGTGCACAGCGTTCTCCCTGGTTTCATTGCTTTGCGTTTCCCTCGATCAGGGATTTTTGGGGTTTCGTAGGATGTCGAGGGAGCAGGGAGTCCCATCTCGCCGTCGTGGGTACCAAAAGGAGACCGAGGAGTTCTGCGCACCTCTCAAGTAATTCTCGCTCTTTTCATCTGGATATTGATGATCGGTATTTCATTCATTGGTTAGGGTTTCTGTGTATTCTTTGCATTGTTCCCTTCTTTATTCTTGGATTAGGTTTCTTTGCATCTTATATTTCTTTATTGGGGTGTATGTGATTCTCTGCATCAAATCTTTCAGGCTTGTTCGCTGATCTCCTATCTCGAATTAGACAAGTTTTTATACCTTCAATTTATGTCTGTCTTTTTTCTTATTATGAGTTTATATTGAGTTCTTGGGCGTGATTTTCCGAAAGCCTTATTCCTTACATCAACGCGGTAACATGGACAATCTGGACAAAAGGTCTCTGATCAAGGGATTGCTCAGCTATAGATAACAAGGCGATCAAAGGAACTGAAATTAATGCAAATCCATGATTTCAGAAAAATGTGTTCAAAACTCTTCAAACAATAAGTTGAAAACCAACCTTTTAACATATTTTGGTATTGTGTTTCTCATTCGATGATAGATATCCTTGTTTGACAAATTTTATACAAATTGTTGACGATTGACTAAAAAAATCATAAAAACAGTAACTAAATTGGATTGGCAGATGGAGAGAATGCATTCTAGTGTTTCATAAAATTGTCCTTGTTTCATAAATTTTATACAAAATTTGATGGTTGAAACGAAAAACATAAAAGCAGTTGCTAAATTAGATTGTGTCTCATGTAGAGAGGGAGATGTTTATGATTGAGGGTTTCGAAAAATGTCAGTCTATGATATAATCAATCTTTGTCTGTCTTTGGTTGAAAGTGATTATTTAGGTGTTCAAAACACTTCAAATTTGAATTTTTTAATGAGATCTGGCTTTAACATGGAAGCCTGATCTCCAAATTGATAAGCAATAAAAGAGTCACATAGAATCCAAAATACATAACGTCTCCTCCTTATGCCACAAGCCAGGCTTACATATATGAACTAATAGAGTTCAAAACAAAACACCAGAAATAGACATAATATCTATGAACACTTCAAACTTGAATTTGAAAGCCAATCTTTTGACCTTTTTCGGGACAGTATTTCTCATTTGATGATATCATTGGTTCATAAATTTTATAAATTGGACAGATAGCCATCAGAAATTTCACTTTCAAGTAAGGTTTTCCGTATCAGTTTCGGTTTCGGTTTCGGCACCCAGTGAAACCGATACATTTCGGCCGTTTCGGTTTCAATTTCGGCCGAAAGATTTTTTTTAGTTATTAATTGTGTGTTGACCACAGTTTAACTATATTTTGACTGTACTTTGACTTTAAATTAAAAATAAGATAAAATTTTGAAAATTTTTTTATAAAAATTTAAAAATTATGAAAAAAATTTATAATTAATTTTACCACAATATTTAATATTATTTTAATTAATTAAAATTAATTTTGATACTTAATCACTGTTTTTATATATTACTATATAAAAAAATATATGAAAAATAATATGAATATGATTAAAAAATTAAAAATTAACATAAGCAAATTTAACTTATTATTAAAATATAACTGATATATACATAATTTATTAAATATAATGTAATATAACTAATCATCATCATCATCAGTTGAGTTTAAAACATCTGGATGTGGAATTATGAATTTAGTACCTAAACGATCCAGATGAACATTTATAGACATACGAAAACAACTAGTTCTATGCAATCTCGTGATAGCGATTCACATGGGGGTAAGACCGACACAAATTTTTTTGGCTTTACTTTCGGTGGAACGATCATGTACGTATGCATGTGAACAACAAGATCAACGTGTTTCGATCAAAATTATTTTCATTTCAGTTTCAATCAAAATTTTTTTTTTTTAATTATATTTTGACTAAAATTTAACTTTATTTCAATTATTTTTTAATTTTAAATTAAAATAATTATAATATATTTAAAAATTTTAAAAAATAATGAACAATTACGTGAATAATATTACGTACGTGAACGGTATCTGACAGAAACCGGTAAAGACGTTGAAATCAGATTGGCGATAGCGCTGGCCTCGGTGTAAGGTCAGTTTTAGCTTGCGGAAGTACGGGTTAGGTCGGTAAGGGTGCGAGATAGGCGAGGGAGCGGCAGCAGGATAGGGAGTGCACAGGGCCATTGGGCTCCGACACGAAGTCGGCGTGAGCTCCACTCCCACCCCCACCCACCCCGCACGCGAGCCCAGCGAGCTCCCACTCGCCTAGCTCCCGCCCGCGCGTGCTCCCGCCCTTGCGCGCTCGCCCGGCAAACTCCTGCCCGCGCTCGAGCTCCGGCGTTGGTGAAGATGAACAGTAAACCCTAAACCAAAACCAAAATTAGGGTTTCGGTTCGGGACCAGCCGAAACGTAAAACCTTGCTTTCAAGTGCTTCTATCAGATTTTTTTTGTTTCTGTCCTTCAAATGGTCTCAAGATCTTTTCGCCTCAAAATGAGTTGCTGCTTTCTTTTCACAATATTGAAGAAGGGGTATACATTCTGTATATTGAAAAGTGTATATGCATTTATCAGCAAAAAGTATTAATATCATGCATGTCCAAGGTTGTTGGATATTAACTATCACATAAAGATATTCTAGTTTGGATTGTTATGTGAACAATCAAAATGAGTTTTGCAAAGAATGATGTAACGTTCCTCTAAAATACAATGTCAATGCAAAATGCATGTGGCATAAGAAGAAATGGAAATTTGCAAGTTAGTTAAAAGTTTGTTGTTTTTTTCCTAATCAGAGGTAAGATTGTTGGTTGCCTACATCACTGGTTACCAATTTATTGACCGATGCAGGTCAACTTGTGAGCACTTTTCGTACAATCCATTTAATAAAAAGTGTATATGCATTTATCAGCAAAAAGTATTAATATCATGCATGTCCAAGGTCATTGGATATTAACTATCACATAAAGTTATTTTAGTTATGATTGTTATGGGAACAATCAAAATTAGTTTTTAAAAGAATGATGTAGCATTCCTCTTAAATACAATGTCAATGCAAAATGCATGTGGCATATGCAAAAAAGAAATTAGCAAGTTAGTTAAAAGTTTGTTTCAGGGCCATGAAGCAAAAGAGTGTTGTTCTTTTTCTGATCTGAGGTAAGTTTGTTGGTTGCCTACATCATTGGTTACCAATTTGTTGGCTGATGCAGGTCAACTTGTGGGCTCTTTCCATAAAGCACAGTATGCTGCATAGGCTTTCTGAGAATCTCATTCAGTGCATAGGTATGTACTGGTAACCCCCTCAAGAGCATCACTTTTGCTAGTAATCTCTCCAGCTGTCTTTTAGTCTTGCATGGTTAACTTTTGTCTGTCATTTTCCTTGTTATGAGTATATCTTAGTTCTTGGGCTTGATTTTCCCATAGCTTTGGTCCTTGCATCAATGTGGTAACAGGGACAATCTGGAAAAAAAAGTCTCTGATTAAGGGGTTTCAGAAAGAAAAGGCATTGTGTTTCATCAGTGTAGTGAACAGGAATTGGATTAAAGTATCAGGTTTTTACACCAATAGTATTGGATTGAGCAACAAAAGATCTAAAACTTTTAGGGATGCTAGCTTCAATTGTTCAGCAGTAGATAAATAGGCTACTAAAGGAAATTAACGCAATCCAGGATTTCAGAAAAATGTGTTCAAAACTCTTCGAGTGAGAAGTTGAAAACCAACTTTTGACTTATTTTGGTATGGTATTTCTTATTTGATGATGTTCTTGTTTGACAAATATTATACAAAATGTTGATTATTGTTTTAAAAAACTCATAAAAACAGCGACTAAATTAAATTAGCAGGGGGAGAGAAAGCATTCTAGGGTTTCAAAAAATTGTCAATCTATGATAAGTTTCACAAATTTTATGCAAAATTTGATGACAAATAAAAAATATAAATGTAATTGTTAAATTAGATTGTGTCACATGGAGAGAAAGAGTCTAGACAGATGTTTATGATTCAGGGTTTCAAAAATTGTCAATCTATGATATAACTAATCTTTGTTTATCTTTGGTTGAGACTGCTTATGTAGCCATTTCAAAAACTTCAAACTGTAGTTGAAAACCAAACTTTTGGCTTTTTCCAAGGCAGTATTTTCTCATATGATGATATTGTTGGTTCACAAATTTTATATAAAATAATATTCACATTGGACGGATAGCCGTCAGAAATTTCACTTTCAATTGCTTCTGTTAGATTTTGTGGTCCCGTTTCTCCTTAAAATGTGATTTTGCTGTTTTTAAAATGATATTGTAAAGTTATGTTAGACATGGAAAGATGTTGGCCAAATGGGGACAATATAGGATTCCAAAATAACATATTTAAATACCAGAAGTAGGGGTATAGAATCCATATAATGAAAAGTGTATATGCATTTATGTGCACAAAATATTCCTATCATGCATGTGCAAGGTTGTTGGGTATGAAGTGCTACATAAAGTTATTGAAGTTAGTATAGTTATGTGAACCAATCAAAATTAGTTTTTAGAAGAGTGATGTAACATTCATCTAAAATACAATGTCAATGCAAAATGCATGTGGCATATGAAAAAGGGGAAATAGCAAGTTAGCTAGATGTGTGTTGCAGGGTCATCAGCCAAACAAGTGTTGTTTTTCCTAATATGAAGTAAGTTTGTTGGTTTCCTATATCTTTGGTTACCAACTTGTCGACTGGTGCAGATCAACTTGTGGGCACTTTCCATAAAACACAGGATGCTGCATTGGCTTTCTGAGAATCTCACTCAATTCCTACATATGTGCTAGTAACCCCCAAAAATTATTTCTTTTGCTTAATAATCTCTCCTGCTCTATCTTTTAGTACTGCAAGGTTGATTGTGTCAGTCAGCAAATCTAATCCTTGACTTTTTGTTTGCTGCTCGAGGCACATTTAGCAGTATACGAAGTGGTTAAGTATATTATGCAGCTAAATAAAACTATTTAGGGTCAACTAGGAGATGTACAAGTAGTGGGCAATTGATTTTCTAATTTTTTTAATCATTACTGTTATTTCTTTCAAGTGTTTATTTGTAATGGAAGCAGTTATTGCCAAATTTCTGGTTTCTATTGTAGTTCTTTCACTTTTTTGGCACATAACAGAGGTAATGCATGATGACAAGTCTATAAGCATGCTCAAGGTGCTGCATGTTCCATAACTGCCCATTTTTCATTGTGTGAACTTTGTCATTGTTTTTGCAATCTCAGGTTTGATTATTTAGATCATCTGCAGGATGTTGCAGACCTTAGGTACATTCCCCATTAATCATCTCAGTGGGCCTTCTATTTTGTGTTTGCATCTTTTATTTTTGTTTCTGTTTCCTCCTTGCATCGGTCGTGGGAATGTATGGGTTGTGTATAGCAGCAATAGAGATATGGTGTGTACATGCCCGCACAGCTGCTGCGTGTAGGTGTGACCCTGTGTGCATGTCTGGGTATATGGTGCATATTCGATTGGAGACCTAGAGTAGTGGAATGCCTATGTAAAAGCCACAGGTTGTGTGTGTTAGCAGAAGCATAGTTGTGGATAATGCATGTGTGAGCATGGGTATGTGGCCATACGGACAGACATTTATGCTTGCTGATGTCGGTTTGTGCGTGTGCATGCTCGAGGGTTGTGCAAGTTGTATGTGGGTCTAGTGACAGGTAGGTATGGTGTGTGCCTGTACATTCGGATCTGCATGGTGCGAGTTTGCCTGAATTCATGCCCGTGGTGGGTTGATGTCTATGTTGGTAGCACAATGTGCATCCAGACGTTGATGAGAGCAGTCCGGGTTTGTAATGGTCTCCACTAGGTGTGGGTGTACTATGGGGTGGGGTGTGGGGTATGTGCTTTGGGGTAGTGTGTTGTGGACGTTTGCCCATTGGCCTCTGGGTGCAGCTGAGCCTCTGTTGAAATGCATGGGTGGGCAGCTTGATTGGTGGGGTGTGTAAGGGTGGATTGGGATGTAATGTATGGAGGGTGGTGTGTAGGGTGGGCTCATAACAGCTCATAGAGACCAACAAATTGGCCTAAGTTTGGATTGAAATCTGACCTCCTAAGCACAGGCCTAAGTATTGATCCAATACCAACTCCTCCGCACAAGCAGTGGCACAATAATTGTGGCCCATAATAGACGAATAACCACCCATATCTAGGTCCACTAGCAGACAAATCGTTGACCGACATGGCATCCTATTAGTCCAAGACGGACCTGTTCTCTGGGACATAGGTCAGCTCGGTAACAGCCCATAAATTGGCGCCAAACATGTACGGTCCACTATGGATCTCTTTTCTGGCACATTTGTCTGCGCTTATTGGCTGGTCGGCTTGGATTTTAATGTTCCGACGAGATTTTCATGGATTCTGGTTTGTAAGCTGTTAATAGGCTGCTCGTGGGCTGACAGTGGAAGAACATATGGGCCAGTCATTAGGCCGTTTATATGCCACGGTTGTGCCCTCTACGGAGCATTGTTGTGCCTCCGATGGGCACCGCCCTAATCTTACCAGCACATTTTACTGCCCATTCAGTACAGGCCACTAAGCGGCCAACACAGCATAGGTTTGTACGTTTAAGTTTACACCCTAAGAGGCTTCATGACCACGTTCAAATATCTACCCCTGAATAAATAACATCATACAGAACAAAAAAATCAATAAAATTGAGGACTGGCTTCACTTGCTCTTCTTGTGTGCTTTTCCTCTTGGTACCTCCAAGCACTTAATCTACACCTGCTCTTCTTGCTTCCCTTCAAGTTCAAACACGCTATTCCAAAACCAAAAAAGAGAAAAAAACATACAACACAAGAAAAGCATAAAAGTAAAAAAAAAAAAAGAAAAGAAAGAAAGAGAAAATCCAACCCGCCGGTGCACAAACGCGCACAAAAGAAAAGAAAAAGCAACACAATAATGCCAGCTAGGCTATTACAATCCAGCACTATTTTTGCAACCTAGCTGCAATGCCTTTGGGATCTATCTCTGATTCATCATAAGATTCAGACTTCCTTCTAAGAGCTGCTGGAGAAGAGCAAATCTCTTCATCAGTCTGGCAAATCAAGTGGTTCCTCTTCTAATTGGCTATACATCCTGTACACACTTTCTGACTTGCACCATCATATCATCTCCTTGTGGCTACATGACCAAAAAGTATCATAGACAAATGCAAACATCTTAAGCATATTGCTGGCATTGATGCTGTTAGCAGGCGGAGGCCAAGAAAGAAGATACGGGTGGAGTAATCAACCAGTGGACAGGGCAGGCTCTGTGCAGTTATAGTGGAATTGCAGCAGATATTTTGAATGGAATGTGTTTGAAGCCCAGGTTGTAATTTGAATCTGTTGTGGCGACTATCTTTTGTTGTTGATTTTGCTACTTGATATAGACCGTCTAGCTAGACTATGTATCGATGTTATATGCAGCAACTATGTCACTATGTTTGGTAATGGTAAACCAAGATTCACAAAAAAATGAAAATGATAAAAATTGGAATGCTAATATGAAGAAAAGTCAGCCACACACACATACAAGGCCAATCCAAGGCCTTAGTTGCATAAAGAATCTAATATGTTTAAGAAAGGGTAAGAAACCTTTCAAAGCATTTGTATTAAAATAAAAAGAAAAGTTTTTAGCAAAAAACCATTTGTCTTATTGCAAATTTACAAAAAATCATCTAACTCATTACTATTAGCAAAAAATTACTCACCTTATATTATAAATTTACAAAAAACCACCTAAAATAAAATATTTGAAAAATATTTTATTTTAATTTTATTTTACTAATTAAATTAATATAAAAAATTAAATTCTTCAAACAACCGGTTCACAATCACCAAACAACTAATCTAACAAAACTAGCCTTTAAATTTTTAATTTTATAATGCCCAACTACCAATCTTTTACAAAAATTGAAATAAAATAAATTATTTTATATTAATTTAATAGTTGTTCAAACTAAAATTTAATGAGGATAATTTGGTCTTTTTATATTAAATTTAATTGGTAAAATCGAATCAAAATAAAATATTTTTTGAATATTTTTAATCAATGTATTTTTTATAAATTTACAATATAAGAGGAGTGATTTTTTACTAAAAATAATAAGTTAGGTGATTTTCTGTAAATTCGTAATAAAACAGGTGGTTCCTTATTAAAAACTCTAAAAAAATCACTGGTATGGTTGCTCTTAGTTCATATTTGATGGCTGCTCCTGATTAGTATTCAAAGAGCACTCTTTTTAATCTAGACAGACTGAAAGAAGGCTTGCATTGTAAACTATCATCTAAAGTGTTGTCTGCTCCAATTAACACTCCTTCCCACAAGGGATCAACAGGAGTTCTGATTTGTAAAGATGAACAAGAACTGCAGGTTTGAAATCAAGGGCACATCTTTCTATACAAAGAACAAACATTCCTGAACTTAACCGGCCGGGGACTTGGTATAATATATTTCTAGCAAAATTTCTAGCATCAGAAGTCTGAGTTAGGGAACACAGTAAAGATAGACAAGAATAATATTATGTAGAAATGCAAAAATATAAGTTAAAAAATGATGATAAAAATATTTGAAGAAGTTCTTGCAAATGTAAATACATATATAAACAAGAGCGCTCTGATGATTGACTGCTTTTTCAAATTATTAACATAATTGCCATATCAAAAAAATTACCTCCAGTTTCCCACATCCATCTTCATCTGAGAGAAAATAAACCAAAAGTTCAAACCTTCAGCATCATAATTGATACAGAAGAGCTGGAAATAAAATTGATTACTGACAGTAATGGAAACGAAATCAAGAACTTACAATGATCATGATTCCATTGTAGTATTACTTGTTTACCACAAGTCCAGAAAACATCATTACCTATAAAAATCAGAATCAGTCGCTACTGTTACAGATCTGGGCCGTCTGATCTGAATCTGAACCCTTAGATCAGTGATGGCCGGTCTGGGTCTGTCGCTATTGCCGCAAAAGTAGCGACCGAATCTGATTTCTAATGCATAACGTCTGAGTTGTGGCCCTCTTGGGATGCCAACAAGGTGATCCTAGCATATTGGTGAAGTAATTATCAAAACCTTAAATATATAGAAGGGTAATGTCCAGTTTTTATTAAAAATATAGCAGTTGTTTGCACAGATAGGTTACAGGTTCTTGATCATTTTTTATGCAATTCTTTCATAAAATGTCTGGGACACCTAAATAATAATTCTCAACCAAAATTTTAAAAACTCGTCAACACGTAATAAGGAAACAAACAGGCATAAACAGAAGTGATTAAAATTTGTACAATTCACCACAAGGGATTGGAGAAAGACAAATCCAAAAGCTATGATGCTGCATATAACCACATAAAACCTATTCAAAGACCAAAGAAAGGCATGATGCAAAGGATCGCCCAAACCTAATAAAAGAATAAACTATGGATCGCCACAGAGATCGGGAGGGGGCGGGGGAGAGCGTCTGAGGACATGAAGCGAGCCAGTCCATGAAACCCTCATCTTCTTTGAACCGAATCTTCACCTATAAATTCCCAAAAGTTCTAAAGAAACCCTAATTTCAAGTTCCAAAATTAAAGGGAAACATAAGATTTCTCAGAAAACCCAGAACAATCGGATCGTTCTAGGGGTCCAAGAGGCTGCAAAAACCAGGGAAGTCGTCAAGAAATCGATTAAGGAACTCACCGGGAAAAGCGGGCAGCGGTCGTCCGAAGAGGGCGATCCGGCGCCTGAAATCGTACCTGGCAGCGGTCACCGGCGGCGGAGAACCTCAAGCATCCCCGCGACCATGTGATGCCGCTTTCTTCCTCGACAGGGCGAAGGGAGAGGCAGAGGAAGCCAGAGGAAGATATCGAGGGCGAGATCTAGGTCGTGGAGGATCGCAGGGCCGCGGGAAGGTCGTTGTCGGTGAATTAGGGTTTGGGATTGAGGTTAGCGTTCCTTGTGGTTAGAGGAGATGGAGAGCGGAGGATTAGAACTCAGACGAGGCCGGGGTTCGGCGTCAAGAACAAGATGTAAAGGGCGAGGTCTGGTTTCGGGTCACGCAAAAATAATTCTGATTTTCGGTCGGTTCGCTTTTGAAATTGGAAACCCGGACCAAAAGATGAAAATCGAGATTTGGAAACCGAACCGACCCGATCTACCGTATACAGAACCAAACCTTGAGGTTCACTTCGGTACGGTCGGCCCCCGATTTTGGGGAAGGTTTAGGGCCCCGCACGATCTAGTTGCCTGGTGGAAATTGCAATTTGCAAACCAACAAGACTAGCATCTCTATTTTTTTTTTTTTTTGCAAACAAGATTATTTTTTTATTTTTTTTTTTAAAAAACAAGTGTTTCTGGCATCCGTTTCCTCTCCTTTTCCTTCAAATATCTTCCAAGAAAAAAAATCTAAGCCAAAATGATCCAACGATGTTTGAGGGTATACACACCCAAATTTGTTGTTCTTTTTCAACAATTTTAATTAATTCAACAGGACCCAAAAAACAATTCAACATTAATCATTTTTTATTTTCTCTGAACATATAGTCCCTCTCAATTGAATCAAAACATAGTCTATAGTCAATAAAGAAAAAACTCAGAAAATAAAAATAAGAATTTTACAGAATTAGGCAATCCACAAACCCAGATCCATATATATTAGTTATCATCTGATAGCCTCATAGTTTTATAAGTTTACAGCACAAAATACAAAAGTTTGCATCACCAACCTCTGTGACCTGATTCATCAAAAGAAATATAGGCAAGATTTTAAGAGAAATTATCGTATACAGTGACGTTAGAATGACATGTACAAGAAACCTCCACAATTGGAAAGTTTCTTTAATATACAAAAGTAGCTAATTCGGCCACTTATAACTAATTAGATAGAAAGAATGGAAAAGAAGACTAATGCACAAACTCGAAAGAGATTTCCAATGTTAGCTACAACTGTGTTGAGATATTGGGAGGTTTCGAAAGGCAGTGGATCATGGAACACCAAAGTTCTGCAGGCTGCTGCATGGTGAATCATGCGATGCCAAAGTTCTGCAGGCTGCTGCATGGTGAATCATGCGATGCCAAAGTTCTGCAGGCTGCTGCCATTCGTGATACTCTATTGGAATGCTTCATGCTTGTTGACCATACGCTTTCTCATGTACGTCAACAATTACATCGCGAAGCTCCGGGAACAATGATAGAAGCACCAGTTCCAGCATACTATATGCAAGCTGCTTCAGGCAGACAGAGGACTGAAGACAAAGTTCATCAAATATTAGCATTAAAACAGGTGGTGGCAGGCAATCAAATTCATATCGAAAAATGGGTCTACCTGAAGAAAGTAGTAAATGTCTTTAGCACTGCGGCGGTATTGCTTGTGACCAATTAAGCTGACCAAGGGTGTTGGTGCTCCACCTGTTAACAAGAAGTTAGTTACCTGTTGCATCAGCATAATTAATATGTTTGAGAAGAAGTCTGCAAGGAAATGTGAACAGTGACAAGAACATAGAATATGAGCAATATTTATACATATGAGAACAATCTGAAAGATAAACAGGCAAATAGCAGGACATCAGCATCCCATTTTGTTTTAGTTCTATATTTTTCTAGAGAAAAAATAATTCACATCATCGAAAGCATGAGGTTGCTAGGAAACTGAGTTAGTATAGAGATCAAAAAGTGAAAGGGATTCATCTGATTGCAAGATATATATGAAAAATTTGGAAAGCAATAGTCGCTAGTGTGAGGGTCATCAAAAAGCTTGCAATATTCAATGAAAGAAGATGAATTGCAACAGAAGTTAGACATAAAAAAGAAGATAGTGAAACAGATATCTAACCCAGTAACATTTTCTTCACATCACTTGCTCTACGTGCTGCCTCACGCTGGAGCTCAAAAGAGGTTGATCCAGTAGCCCTAACACCAGACATCCTACTTGATGTTTGGGCTGCTTTGGCTTCATCCACTTGACTGCTATCCAACTTTATAAAGAATGTCCCATTGGGCCAGAGGACCTGATCAACAAAAATGTGTTTTAGGCTATAAATGCTTTGAAAGCGCACATTCAGTCAACAATCATCTTGTAACTTGTGGACAAATTTTGACAATCAAAAATGTAAATAAGGCCACAAGAATTTTTTTCCTTGGCTTCTTGAGCAAATATATGTAAAAAAATCAAACAATTTGTTCAATATTAGAAAAGTGATCGGTGAAGTTCTAGAATAAGCTTTAAGAGAAAACTGCTTTCAGTTGGTTTCAGAGGCAACAAAAATACAATGCAGCAGGAAGAGGACGACTTGGACAGCATCTGACAGTTTACTCTTGTAATTGCAGAAAGCACTTGCCAGATGGAACTCTTCTAACTACTTTGATCCGAGAAATTTAAAAAAAAAGTTCTATACTTACATTTTGAACCCAACGAATCCCTTGAGCAATAACTTCTTCAGTCCGAAGCCAACTGATCTGTCTTAAAATCCAGTCATCAATGGCATCTTCCATTATCAACTGCAAAATTTGTTTTGAAATCCAAAAAACTTGTCTTCTGCAAAGAATCAGATAAAGCATTGTTTACCTCTTTGTATAAAGCTATCATTTGAATATTATGCTGTGGCAATATTCTGTGATGAGGTTCAAACATATTTATAGGAGCCTATGCTGCATGAAACAAACAGATATGATGTGGCAATGATAACAGATCAGAATCAGACAGGATGGAAAAAAGAAAAATGGTGGAATAGGGAAAATTCAATGTTCTTGACCAGAACTGCTTATGGATCAATAATAGCATCTAAAGTGAAAAGTAAAAGAGTTAAGCAGGTATTGCCATCTGATTCGTTTCTGTAGTGCGTACTGCATATGCTTCCACAGAAAACTAAAGACACTTGACCAAGAGAGCGATGATAATAATAGGCGCATATTGAGAATATAAACATCCTTCTTGTGGCATATTAGAATCGCCCATTGTTTCCAGGCCATGCAACAATGTTTCAATAAAATATTTTAAAGTAATTAATTTGCAGAAGAAACATACAATAGAAACAATTTTCATACAAACCTTAACCAACCCCGTTGATTAAGCAGAAATATCTTGTCCACTAGATTGAGTAGTGGCACACTTACATTGGGTGGTGTCCACTGTCAAAAAGAGAGGAAGTGTTAAAGCTAAATAACATTTATAATCAATAAGGAAAACAAAGCATGACATTTTGGAGTGTCTAGAATGGGTAGATTCAAAGCAAAATTGCTCTAGTAAGCTTTAGAAAAATATAAAGGGCATTACAGAAGATATAAATTGGATTAGTACCTCAGGTGGGATTCCATCCAAATCTTCCAAAAGATCAGAAACTGCAGACGATTTATTAGATAAAAACTTGTCTAAAGCTACACTGTCAAATTTATTTGATGGTCGACTCCCATGAGATTCCAACTTTACTGGTTCATTCATGTGTTTAATAACTCGAGGCGGAAAGCTTTTAGAATTCAATTCATTGTCTGAGTGCCATCCGTTTATTGAAGAAGAGTGATCCTCCTGGGCCTCATCATCAGACTGACTATGAGAAGTTTCAACAATACTGTTGCTGGAACTGTGCTTACTTGTTTCATCATCATTCCAAGTTAATCCCAAGCTTTTTTCTGCAACCAGTGGAGAACTAATATTGGATGAAGATGAGCCAGCAACCCTACGCAGAAGACCATCAGAAACACCTTTGAATTGGCGAACAATATCATCCATTGCATCATCCACATTTACTGTTCAACAACAAAAACCACCAATCCGTAGGATAAAATGATTAGTAGAAGCACTTAAGTGTCAGTACAAATTGCATAAAACCATGGAACATAGAACTACAGGCTAAAAACACTATTCATAAGATGAACACATAATAAGAACATAAAGAAGCCAGCTAACAAACTACTGTCTATAAAGGGCAAAAGAAGAAAACAATCAGTCAATCAGAATCTACAAAATGCAGAAGCCAAATTACCTGCTAAGGTTTTCATGACCGATGTAGATTTTCCATGAGAATAATTCTTCAAAAAACCCAGCAGAAAAACATTAGTATATAAACAAAGATAATTTTCCATCAAACTAAAACTAGTGAAACATATCATCCGAACAAGATGAATACCTGCGAAGAAGAACTGAGAAAATCCCACACTTCATGTTGCTCTGCAACATTAGCAATTGAAAGAAGATCCTGGCACAAAACGCAATATTGAGAAGCTGATAGGATAAATTCTCAAAAAAGTTATTGCGAAGAAAATATTAGTCCATACTTGTAAATACTTGTCAAGAAGGATGCACCGTTGGTGGACAAAATAATCATCAATGCTGGATGAAAGAAACCTCTTTGGAGGCAAATGCAGAGTATAGTTGGGTATATCCTTGAGATGTCGATGCAATCGTTCAAAATTTCGGTATCTGTGAGTAGGAATCTCAATTAGTGACAATAAAACAAAATGAAGTTGTTAATCCATGACCAATAGTAGTAACATAAGAAATTCACATGATCTATTTTGCAGTCATTTCAAATTTTACCCTGACAAATGCATCTAGTTAGAATTGACTACAAGAAAAAAAAAAGAGAAATTCAACGAATAATATCATGATAAATTCATTCCAGTCCCATGTATTTGGAACTTGATGAGCACCTTTATCCCCAGTTCCTATGCTTAATCATGTTGATTTATTGATCCTGTTATTATGAGTTAAGATGACAGATTTAGAAATTATTGATAGGATGAAGAGACTATTTGCATAACCACCACAATCGATCACTAGAATATGCATGGAATGGCATTCACACCACTGCTTTTTTTGGGTAAATACACCAATGCCTGTGTTAGACCGGAAATATACATGACATTAAATTAGTGGTATAAACATGTAACTGAAAACATGACCATAAGAGTCTTACTATTGAGGCAAGAAAAAAAATAGCCAAAACCAAAAAGATCTGGGAGTGTACATGCCTTCTTTTCACAAACCAGGTCTTGTTCTCTGCATCAGTCACAGCAATTGAATATACTGCAAAAGATTTTGATCCAGTTTGCTCAAAATAAGCTCCAACAACCTACACAAATATATCAATTCATGGAGGTGAATATAAGCTCCAACAGTTAATAAATGGAAGTGAACATATCCAATGAACATTCCAAGGAAGAAACTTTAAATGGTCAGTGCATTTACATAGAGCCTACATGAAACATATTCTCCACAAGCCAACTAAAAATAAATGTAAAATAGACAATTGTAACCATACACTTTCTGTGGAAACAAATAATGACTTGGTTTAACAATATGGCCATTGAGAGATAAAGCTGTATTGAATTCTCACCCTGCACTTCACTTTAGGGACATAAGAGGATCCTTCACCATGGGCGAGCAATGCACTACTTGGGTCAGTTTTATTTCTGCCAATCTTTGGGCTGTAGAAGTCTTTGATATTGACAACCTCCCGATTTTTGCCCATGATTTTTGTATCAATATCAGGTGTGCTGTTAGATCGTTTAAGTTGACCACCATTACTTTTAGCAAATTTCACAGCTCTTTCTTCACATCCAAAACGAAGACGGCCTTGCTCAGTATTATGTTCCCCATTAAGAGGGTCAGAAACATGCGAAGCCTTGTCTGCTGCTACCAGAAATCTAGAATCTGAACCTTGCACAGACTGAACCATATACATGTCTTCTATAACTGCAGTTCTGTCATTCACATCTAACATCTCCTTGTTGTTTCCTGCATATGAACTATTACTTGGGATTTCTGTTGCTGCAATGACAGGTCCAAATGAAGTGCCTGCTTTAATGAGGTTGGCACTCTTTTTTTTATAATTTCTTCCTTTAGTCCACATGTTCTCAAGGTTCTCTGGCGCAAGCACTTGAGATCTTCTTTTTGTTGCAGCATCCAATATAATAGCCCACTCTGCTGACCGAGGTTGTATATCATGACCACTACTATCAGCTGATGATATGTTCAGATCACTCTGTTCAGAAGTCTTAAGTGACATCCTTTCGTCTTTTTTTGCTAACAACATGTCAGCAGATTGAGTGGAACTAACAGTATTTTGTGACTTGGGTCCAGCATGAGAATGAGCAGAAACAGGTGTATTGTTGAAGGTATCGGCCCATACTTTAAATCCATTGCTGTCTTTGATGGCGAGAATTATATTCTCAATTAACTCATTAACATACCTGAGCAAAGAAATTATTTTCAGCTTTAAGCTTAGGCATTGGTAATGATAAGTAGACATTCAAAAAATTGATTTGCCAAATTTAAAGAACTGGTTCTCAATTTCATGCCAGAGCAGTTAAGGAGGATACAAAGAACTAAAAAAAAAATCTGCATATTTATCCTCCATAGCATGTAACCTAATCAGGCAAGAAACACAAACAGCACATAACAATGTCGGGAAAATAACATAAAATCAAATGAAGTTCTAAACAATCTGCCACTTTCCTGGTCAAAACTAGATATTGGTATTGTTTTCTTCTGGAAATTACAAATTAGGACTCTGTTCCATTTAAAAATCTTGGACCCAAGCTGAGATGCCATGCTAAAGCATTCAGACACATTACAAGACAACATGGATGTACAAGACATAAACCCAAGGATTCCCCATTCAACAACAAGCTACAACACACATACAATGCAAACATTGGTTCCTTCAACATAGAAATGCCATGATCCAGAAAATAAATGCTGACAGAATCGTATATAATAAGTTATTTGATCTATCAAATAGCTTACCCAGGGTTAGCAAAATTCATTAAAGGTTGAATAACCAAGCAGGTCAAAAATTCTCGACTGAAGCAACGAACCAATGGACATTGGGCCTCCCGTTGTTTGAGAACAACAGCTATAACTCCTCCCATGATCCGTTGAAGAACCTAGAAACCACGTCAGGTAAAACTGTGTCACCACAAAGAAGAATCCAGAAGATTCTAGAGACGCTGAACAATTCCTCACACCTTGTACTCACACTCTGGAGATATCAAAGCTGGATGAAGTTCTTTTGAAGCCATCAGATGGTGCTTCAATCTTACATCCCTTTCTTCAAAAGACAAAGTACTTAGAACATCAACACCAATATCAGCTTGGTTTTTCCGGTACAGGTCTATATGGTGTCCAACCAAGTCAACCATGTCCCTGAAACGTGCAAACATATTTGGTTCTCATGATAGAATTAAGCTTTAAGAGAAGTAACTTCCACAGATTTTAATGTTGACTTACAAACATAACAGACAACCACCTTGTCAACAAGTCAATGAGGTTAATCTCTTTAATTCTTCCAGCTATCTCACCAAGAGCGTCAAAAATTACTGCACATATAAGTTCAGGGGCCTCCTTATCTGGTGTAATTGAAGAGTACCAGAGATCTACAACAAAATCTTGTAAAATCTTGTCAATAAAATCTTTCATAGCAGCTTCCACAATAGGAGAACCAATCTTCCTTCTCCATTTTGTAGATGATGGTGCAACGGAAAGACGAGGATCATTTATAGATATCTGTTTCTTTTCCAAGTGAGATAAGTACGTCTGTCTAGGGGTTGGTTGCACCTTCCAACGAAGCTCCACCTCATATGACAAATATCGGAAGACAGAAAGAATCAGGATTGACAAGGGAATATTTGTCCACATTGATTTGCTTGTGTCTGCCAAAAAGCAAAAACATCATGAAACCAGGAGCCTCAGAAGAAATCAATAAAGAATGCTAGTGTATCTATAAAACATGAAACAGATTGTATAGCAGTTTATTTTCAGAAACTGGATAGAATTTTATCTTTGAAATTACATTTTGATCAAGTTCAGTTGTTTCTGCATGCTTATCCAGTTAAAACTACATTATGGGATGTTCAGATTCATGCAAAGGACATCCAAGAAATATCCTACATAACTTAACTCTAAAAAACCGTGGTCTTTAAGAAAATTGGTTCTGAACTTGTGCTTAATCAATCCTCATTTTTTTGTAAAACATTTGTTTTAAATGGCAGCTCATCATATCTACAAAAAATGAGGATTGTAAATTATTCAAAAAAATTTCATGACTCTCTTCCCTTTTCACAAACCTATGAATAAATGCTACTACAAAGGCACCCAAATGACAACTAAACCAGGTGAAGATAACTTTGACTGTAATGGGAACAGATTCCTTGGGGGTTCTGACTCTGAAGACACATCTTCCAAGACACAACCATAAGAAATATTATCATTTATAGATTGTGCATCTATTACAGTTTGAAAATACCTAATATTGCAGTTCCATTATTTCTCTCTCTCTCTCTATCTATCTATCTATCTATTACACACACACGCACACATACACATACACATATATAATTGTGCATATATAAAAATTCTTATCGATCATTGCTTGTCAATTGTAAGTCACCATCCCTTTGAGGAAAACTACTAGTTCTATTGCGTAGCATGGAGGAAGCCACAAACTACACATGATCTACTCATAACACACCACAACTGCATCATAACACCTTATTTCCATCGTTTTATGAACCAAATTTTTAGACCAATTGCATCTAAATATTGATCTCTATAGAGTTCCATCAAATAAAAGCAAAACTCGTATAAATGATCAGAGAAGTACACAGACAAAGTTCAAAGGACCTCCGCAGAGCATTAAATCAAAGGAAAACCAGACGCCACAAGGGAATCTCGGACAAATCAATCGAATAAAGAGGAACCAGAACTCACGGGACAAGAAGTAGGAGATGGCGAAGATGCATATCGCCCAGAATACCGTCCGGATCTTGAACTCCTGGATCAGATCCTGTAAGGTCGCCATCCGCCTCTTCATCGGTGGCGGCTCCCGGTTGATCGCCCGCTCGATTCCCGAATCAGAGCTCCAAGAAACCGAAAGGGATCCGTAGAGGGTCTCAACAAACCCTAGAAATCGGCGATTCCGACGTCTCCAGCCGGAAAATTGGGCAAGGTCGCGTTGCTTCGCGGTGGATGGAGGGAGAAGGGAAGGGGGAACAGAAGATGGTCGCGAGCTTCGTGGAGTTTTTGCTGCGTCTGTGATTTGGATACCTGAAATGACGGGATTGTCCTCGAAAGTGGTCTGCCGGTTGGACGTGCTCCTGATGATGCGATCACTGCCGTCCATTCCGCGAACTCGACCAAGAATGCCCAAGCGGACGGGACAGCAAGATTTTGCGCCTTGGATGTCTGTCATGTCATGGGGGTGTTGTACCGTAGCAGGGTATTTTATAATTTTTTTGTAAAAAATGTTAAAAAGAAGATATACGGGAAAATAAAATTGTATTTGTATATATTACGTAAAATTGTATTTGCATTACATTCTTGCAATTAAAAAATAGTGCATTTCATATTGATAACGGGGATACGGGACTGATTTTAAACGAAGGGTCAGAGGAAAATAAAAAAGAAGATGAACGAGGAACACGTTAGACACAATTCTACCAAAGAAAAGAAACAAAAAACGCATTAGACACAAAAAGGAATTATAAATAAATAAAAAAAGTGGTGCGGGGTTTAGACATATAATACAAATTCCACTTATAATGGAAACAAGTTTTGTGAAGAACAAATTGATCTGGCGAGCAAATACGAACCTTAGGACGCGACGAAGGGAACAAATTCAATCGCTCTCTGGACCCTTGGATTTGGAAATTCAAGGGTTCAGATCTCCTGCAGGGGAATCCGTTTCTCATTATTCAACAGTCTTGTCATTTTTATCTGCCTTAGGCCAAAGTGGCGAATTCAGAAAAATGCAAGAATAGTAGTCGTGCAGGCATTATTGTTTGGCTTTGGACCTGGTCCCCGAGTCTCAAAATCAAAATCCATAAAAGTAACAAAGGTCAGACATTGCTGTTAGTCCTGAAGAAGAGGATAAAAAAACAAAACAAGACACAAGGTATGATACTTCCCCTGAAAAGCAAAAAAATTGTTCCTCGCCAAACAGATTCTCCAGATCAGAAAGAAGGCTCATCTCCACTGTGAGCAAGCCATATTGCCGGCCACTCATTGGAATCCAACATATTTGTAGAATCTTTCAACTGTAAATCCAGACAATTTCCAAATTTATTAGCTAACCTTCTACCAAAATGGAGATCAAAATAGAATAGAACTCCCCTATTAGAATGGAAAGTAACCATAAACCATGATATGTATCTATGCATTTTCACCAGTAAAGAAGCCTAAACTTTTCAACCACTGCCACAATAATCATAGATGACTTGTTAGCCAGGAAAGCAAACGTAGAACCTATCAAGTATGTACAGCCAAATCACAAAATAAAGCAGATCTTTTTATCATAATAGTGATGTCATTGAAACCTGAAATCATTCTGGCAATAGAAAATTAATCAAGAATCAACTGATGCAGCCTGTACTGAGGCTGTCGCAAGTGATGAAAGCCGTATGGCTGTTTACCTTAGTTGGATGGCAGAATCTGATTATTAGCACATGTTCTACTGTGTGCTACGATATAAGCTAGGGGGAATATGATGAATATCATGGAAACAGAACATATTATATTCATAAAACACAAATTTCATTACCACTCCATAACAAGTGATTTTCAGACTTTATATCATATCGGTAGTTATCTCCATGAACAGCCCATCCAATATAAAATAGAAACAAAATTCATTATGAGCAATCAGAGGACTCCTAGTTGACACAGCTAGGGAAGTAACAATTAAAACACCATTTGATAAAAAAAGGGAAAAAAGTAACATTAAAACAGTAACTGCCAGAAAACACCACATAAATACTCATAGTTCAGAATTTTGTATAAATTGAGGTACCATTTCAGCAGTTACAACAAACTTTTGCTAAATGCTAAAATTTGTCACGGTTATCCAACATTGTTTCCTCTATTGAAAATTTTAGATAGACAAAGCTAGAAATAAATTTGCTAACCAAAAAATTGAGGGCTTTTAACAATGACAGAATCATCAAAATTCATATGACAAAATGATCCTTTCTAGCCCTGATCTACACTTCACCAGAATAAATTAGATGAACATATTACTTTGTTTTAGAGTAACTCAAACAAAACGCTCAGTTGGATACTCATGCTCGTATCCATTGTAATCATAATATAGTCTTTCTCCACAAGGTATATCACGGCAAGCTATCAAAAAAACTCGACACTCGCCATTGACATTATACCTGACACATTTTAGGTTCTGCTTCTTCTTACCATCCCTGCAACAAATAAAAGATTTCAAGTATAAGAATCCTCACAATCCAGTTAATTGAAAATATTTAAAATCTAGCAACAGAAGTCGCTGATTACTAATTTTGGTGAGAAAAATCCAAATATTTATAGCCTGGCATGACAAATTAAAACAAAAGTTTGATGCAAGGCAGTGGATAATATGGATAAAAGAACATAAAGAGCTAACTCAGATATGGATAATAGACAAACAGTTATAAAAGCCAAAACACTAGAAATGAATTACGCAAGCTTACAGAGAGTGATTGTTGATGCCATTGATGAACCGAGCAATGTTTCCATGCCTATCAGGACAAATTACAAGACTATCAGGCAAATTTTCTGCTAAAAGAAGCGTCATCATGCTGTCACCATCATCATGTTCTCTTTGTTTCAGGATATCCACATCACCAGTGTACTCAGCAATAAAAGTCATATCCTTTATGAGACCATCAGCTTCTACAGTGAAACTGCGTAGCTAAAAAGCTATTTAATACTTATCCACAAAGAATACTGCTAATTAAGCAAGTAAAATCCATGCAAAGGAAATACCCTTCACGTGAATCAAAGACTACTTTAAGAGGAGGACATTCTCCTCTTTTGTACATCGATCTGCAGAGGTCTATTGTTTCCTTATCTTCCTTGCATAGAACCTGACAAATATGCACAGGTTAAATATAGTTATTTGGAGATCAAAGAAAAAAAATCAATTGAAAAGTAGAATGTAACTTGCAACCTGCATGCCATCCTTTTCAAGATTGGCCCGATTAGCAGATCTAGGTGCCATTCCAGGCAAGTAAGTTAGGTCATTGCTAAATTCCATGTGCAGTGCTGTTAATGCTGTAGCAAGGGAACACATTTGCTCAAGTCGGCGCTTTAGATCTTCGCTTGGAACAAATGGTAATATTCTTCTTCTTTTCTTGTACATCACTAAAGGAGCAGGACGCCTTTTGCGTTTCTTGCCATCTAAGTCAAAATATTAAGTTAAGAAAGAATAAAGAGCACAATTTATGTGCAGATAACCAAAATTATAGAGGATGATAACATACCATGTCTATTGTGAAAAAAAAAATCTTTCTATAGATACCACTGTTTCCAATTGTAATGAATGGATGAAGATGTACAAGCATGAGAAAGGAAGCAAACTTTTAATTACCCCCCAGGATTTGTGACCATGCATGTCGGGATGTACAAAGACTGGATCTTGCTGCAAACCCCCAAGTTATCATGACTAATAACTGAGGGTGCAAATGAAAGCCGTTAATCCAATTTCCTGACTAGACCCAAATCTAGTGAATAGATAATAGGTACGAAAATTCTAATAGCCTACTAGGTTGGGCGTGAGTATAAGTTTTGAAATTGAACAAAATTTGGGTATAAGTATGGAGTTAGGCAACCCAAACCACTAAACCAGTACCCAACCTCATGCATATGCAAACACAACTTTTGTAACATGGTTAGTGTTGTATATACTATATGGATCGCATGTATTGCATATATGCATACGTCTGTTCATATTGTATACATATATATAGAAATTATCAACCATTGCTTGTTAGATTAATTTTTTTCTTTTGATGAGAAACTAGGGCAAGATATATTTGTCATGAAATGTAATTTTAGTTAATCAATGAGAAGAATACAGTTAGTATAAATTGATTGGGGAAAGTATTCTTGAAAAAACCAATCTTAACCCAAATCCTCGAACATGAATAAATTTTGGCCATAGATGTGTGCTTGGATACTAAATAGTTTCTAGGTATGGATTTGGGTATAGATCCTTCCACAATTCCAGCCTGTTTGTGGTCTCGCTTACAACAGTAATCGCATCATGTCATTTTGACACGTATTACCAAGAAAGTACACCTTGAAGAAACATATACACTTGTGATCTGTTCTATTTTAATGTCAAATATTACATTACTGTCCTCTATTTTGCTTATATGTTTACAAATTCAAGCTTCATGTTCCATGGAAGAAGATAGCAAGAAAGCATAAAAAATTTATCTTTTAAAGTTAAGAAAAAGACAGATTCTATTTGAAATGGAAGAAGTCAACACATGAACATGGAAAAACAAAATGGACAATGATCAAAATATAATTTTTTTTAACTAGAAACTTGGGGAATTTGGATTTGGCTTTCAAACATGCCTTATAAAGTTACAATTGCATTGTGCTTTTTCAACAGCAGGATGCTCATTGTTTCTAGATATGCATAGAAACAATATACTGCACGATGAGTTTGAATACTCAAAGCCTATCCACAAGCCTATTATGGATACCAAACATAAGTGATTAAAAACTGTAAGCTTAAAGCAAGAAAGAATTTGCATCACCTAACCTTATCAATGAACCTCCAGGAAGTATATTTGAGATAGGCCCTATTTTTGCAGTCTTCACATCTCACTTTAACCTTATCCATGATTCTCCAAACATTTCTTAACTAGCTTACCTTGAGCAAATAAATGGCTTGAGATTTAAAATATCCCACTCAAAATAGACAAAAAAGCATGCAGAATGTGGGGACCCAAATATAACTGATGAGAGAAAGCAAATGCAAACAAACAAGATAAACTCAACAAGAGAGGGAGTCATTTGAAACCAAGCACAAATCTAGCATCAAATATGGAAAATCCATGAATAAAAAAGATACAAAAAACAATAATAAGCACATCAATAATATTCCTTTTCTTTTTGAGCAAAAATATGCACATCAACTATCAGCATTCATTTGCTAATGTACCATGCGAGCACACCTCCTAACCCTACACAAACTCAAAAAACACTAACACTATTCAAAATATTGATCAAATAGTTCCAATGAAACTCTCCCAATAAAAAAGGGGAAGGTTTCATATAAATTGGATCACCAACCTTGTGAGGACTCACATCTCCCCACTTCCTCTCCATCCGAGCACTTCTGGATCCGAAAGAAATCCACAATCTTCGTCTGCATCAGCGGAAACCCTAACAACATCTCCACAAAACCTCAAACAAATCAAAACACCTTAAATCCTAATAAACAAAAAACAATGTCATCTTTTAAACCCCAACAACCAATAAAACAACAAGTCAAATACTTTTCGGAGGTCTTCCCCCAGCGCAGCTAGGGCAAAACCAGGGTCCGATCGGGACTCTAACAACGATAGGCCTCAGGCACGCGAGATGGTATCCCCGGTCGCACCGGTCGCAAAGCACTAGCTCCTCCTCGCCATCGCCGGACCGGCACTCTTCGCAGCGGAGATCGCCGTAGTATTCCCCAGTAACTGCCGGCGCACGCTTCGCCAACCGCATTATCTCCGCCACGGACCGGTACTTCCGAGCCCTCATCACCGGCGGCGGCGGCGCCGCCGTCCGCTTCCTCACGGAACCCTTCGCCGCCTCCTCCGCTCCTCCGTAAGCGCCGCCCCCCTCCGTATCCGGCGCAGAAATCGCCATCGCCGCCCCGTGCGCCTGCATCCACGTCTCCGATCGCGAGCACTTTGGTGGTGTTCTCGCAGCTGCAGGGCCGGGTCGCGGGAAATTGGGAACGGGGAGTCGTCACGTGCCTTCCGCACGTGTGAGGGAGTGCGGCTTAGCCTAGGATGAAAAGACCAAACACCCTGATTCCAGAGGCTAGATTTTATAAGAATTGAGGGTGTATTGGTAAATTCAATACGAGAGGGGGTGGGTAACCTTACTCACCTCAGGCACAACGTAACGTCCATGTTAAGTGGATTTTGAAATGTTGGGTTCTTTTTTATAAAATCAATTTTTTTTAACATTTCTTTTATTTTTCTGATTAAAGTTGTTTTCGTTTGTGAAAAATATATATAATTTCTCTCTGGTCAGTAAGAAATTGTGAAAATACAACAGGGGAATATGCTATTATTGTTTCAGATTAGCCCACAGAATTTCTTAAATTACAAGATACTGTAATTTTATTGCTATTTATTTTCACTGACAGGACGGATACAGTCATGGTCTGCTGAGGCCCATTCTGTTCATTCTCACTTGCAGTACCATTAGGCTTCTTGAGCATCACTGGAATTGAAAATCGCACGTCTGGAGATGGACAAAGATGCCGGAACGTATGGGATTTTCTGCTAAAATTATGATAATCGTTAGTGAGTAGCATTGATAAACTGGTATTTAAGACGTTATAGAATAGGTTTAAGTTCGTCTTTTCTAGATGATTTGTGGAGAAATTGGAGCTGTATGGCCAAAATAAATAGCTCCCTCAGCATTTATCATTATGCTATCAGAAGTTGATAACTTCAGGATCAGCAATCATTTTTACTAGGTTAGGCAGTAGAAATTTAATTTAATGTCACAATTGATATGCGGCAGTTTGTGCTGATGCTTTATTACATTTTGGGTGCTAGAAGAATTAGTGGGTGAATCTTGAAGTGGGGAACAATAACCTAAAGCATAATATAAACACCACACTTGGGGGTAAACATCTGACCCAGCTGTTTGCCCCAAGTTAGTATGATGATCTATCTTTCCTGGAGAAACCAGTAACTTAGTTCAGATGCCGTGCGAAGCACTATAGAGCATTGACTGTAAATCTGAAGAGAAGCATGTGAACTGATTTCATTTTTCCTCTTTTATTTCTGTATTGCCCGGATAATGAAGCTTGCAGATACATCCGCTGACATATTTCTTTGCTTATTGCTATGCTCCTCTGCATTTTGGGGAAAATAGATTAAATCAGCCTCGTAACTCCTCGTGTGCCGCTTGAAACAAAACCATTGTTGCCTTTTTCTTGTGGTTTCTCAAGAGTTGAGCAAGGTAAAACAATGATGCTATGGTGGCTAGTGAGCCCTCAGCTGCGGCCAGAATCACACCCAACCCACCTCCTCATCAACAGCACTTTTAGGAGGCTAGAATGGATTTGGGAACATTGAAAAAGTGTGGAAATTGTACTTGTATTAAAACAATACTCTTCTAAGAGCGTCGGCCTTTTTTTTTTTGCCAATACTTGTAAATGAATTGACTTAACGAGAGAATGTTCCAAGTGATCAGGTACGAAGGTTTCTTCTCAGAGAATTAGTAATCGAAAGACCAAGCACATAGGAAGACAGTTTATCTTAAAATCCTCTCCAATTATCTTAGAACCAGAATATCCATGAATTTTTCTGCCAAGAATCTTCTTTGACCTGAATCAAGAATTCTCCAAAGCCAGACTTCTTCAAAGAATTGATGGAGGACAGAAGTCTTGAATCCTATACTTGATGGAATCAGTCAATGATTGGTCCATCAGTAGTGATATGACCATCCATTTGCATGTACTATCACTGTTAGAATTAATGTGGCAGCTTTGATCCCGTCCACATGAAACATTGTTATCCATGCTAATCTCCTTTCCTAAATGGCTAGGATTTGTGGCACTTTGCACATCCTTCATTTGGAATCTCCTGATTTGATTGTAGTACATGTTTTGGATTGAAAGTCATGGCTTTCATTCTGTATTTTGTCAAGTCTTTCCAAACTTTCTGTGCAATTAAATCTAAATTTATTACAAGAAGTATTTCTATAGCCTGTTGCTTCTTCATAATCATAATCATAATCAAATATTTCTTCTTCATAATCACACAATGGTACTGCTTTTTCTTTACAAGTAGAAAAGAAATAATGTACTGTAGATTTTACAAGAATTGAAATGACGCTGTTCCTCTTTTTATAGCATACAAGTTTTCCAAATTTTGTTCTGCAAATCTGTTTGCTGCATTCACCTCATACCAGTGCTTCCTAAGGATTATGATCACCTATATTTGCATCATTTTGATCTCCAACTGTTAAATTGTAACACTAGGCTTTCATTAAATTACTGCAACTTTTTTTCCTAAAATTCGGCTGAGTTGTAATCACATTATATATTTTCCTTGAACTCTGCTCGTAGGATGTGAAACACCTGAAACTCAAATTGTTCCAAACCAGGTTTACAAGATGGATGATTCTATGATGGTCCACTGCCTGCTTATCCTAATACATGGATATTACTGATCTTAACAGTTGAACTATCTAGTCACAGGTAAAAAATTGTGGACAGCAGGTATTATTAGATAGTGGGAAACCGATAATGAACTGTCTTAGAATTTTTCTTTATAAAATTATGGTGGGACATATCAAGCTCTATTATATAGTAATGCAAACCAGCATCATCCTCCATTCTCACTCTCAGCTTGCCAAGTGGAGTGCAAAGAAGCCAAAAGATGAAGCATCGTTCTCCAGGCCAGGGAGAAATGACAACATAAAACACAAAACTTTTCATATTTTAAAGGACCAGAAGCCATCCCAGTTCTCTGATATCCTTTTCTTTTCCTCCCACCTCTTGTTGTAATGTGATGTACTTTTGTTGGCTTCTTCAATGTCTTCATACCACAGGCAAGCATGTTTTCCTCATGGTTGTGCGATTGGTTTGGGTTCGTCGATCATCGTCTAAGAAGGATGATTGTCCACTTGATTCTTGTAATATATATTTTTGATAGAGCCAGAGTCTCTGATTTCAATCGGCATACTTTTGAGAGAGTGATGACGTGTTTGCTACTGGACTATGAGCCGTGGGCTGAGATCCAGCGACATGGTTTCCTTGGTTCATCTTTGTCTTGTTTCCTTTGTGCAATTTGGATCCATTTTTACACTCTGAAAAGGGACGTTCTCATTGTAGATGAGATGAGAATTTCACATGATCTTATCTGCGATGACATAATCCACAAGATAGCCCCGCTCTAAAGGAAACCGATTTGATCTTAATTAAGGTGTTTTCTTGGAGTGATCTCAATTTATCTCACCATTAGTGACCCTCGGCAGTTCTTCGTATCCCCGCACAGGACAAAACCTAGTTCTGACTTTTATCTTTCAAGAACAAAGATACCAGATGCCTCCTCCGCTCTAGATCTTCAGAAAGCCTGTTTTTCTTTTCCGTCAGCAACGAAGATTTATTTTGATATCAACAATTTTTTCAGACCAAGAAAGCAAATATGATTGATGGACATGTGCTCCATAGACCGCTAATCGCGAACTCATCCGAATATCAGCTGACGGCTGCATTTCTAGACGTCCTTTGGCCCGCCGTCTCCAACCTACATTTCAGCTCGATTCTGGCGTGGTCGCCGAAACGAAAGCCGAGTCAAGATCGAACGGGATGGGCCCAAGTCATTTTTGTCAATTTCACAAGCAATGAAAAGGCTGTTACCGCAGCCAGCCAAGACACAGGACCACGCGGTGAACCCGGATGTTTGATGCAGTCCACACCGTGTGAGACCTTTTGTTTATGCTTCCGGTTGTCCCGGAGCACACTCCTCCGTAGCCAAATTGTGACCTGAAAGCTCAGTGTTACGCTCTGTGGGATTAATTAATTGGGTTTAAATTAATACAGCAAGACGACGCGACCGAGACAAAGAAAAGCCGGCATCTCGATCGAGTTTGGATCGGTTCAGAAGGCACGACCACGTCTTTGGATTCTTGACCGCATCAACAACACCCTCGGCGTTACAATGCTTGACAACAATAAATCGCCAACGCTATCTCCTACTTAACCACCCTAACTTCCCACGCATACCCAGTCACACCAATCAAACACCACAATTAATTTAGACTAATAATTTGCTAAAAATGTCCGATTTTATTTATTTTTATGTATTTTACCGCTCCAATTATGTTCGCGAAAGTAAAATTTGTCCAGACCAATGCCCAATTTTTCTGCAACTAAAAAGCTGTCGGATTATTTATCCTGCATTTCGAATTTTTCTTTCAGTCAGAAATTCCACTCTGATTTTTCTTTTCTCGCAAAATAAAAAACAAAAAATTATTCCTGCTGGACACACCATTGACTTGTCCACCTTTAAATATTCATTTCGGGCCTTGTGTTCGGCATTGGCTCCTTGCTTTCTCTCTCCTCCTCCTCCTCCTCCTCCTCCTCCTCCAACCACCACTCCTGCCGCTGCCCACATCTGCCTCCGATGAACTCATCGGAGCCTCCTATGGGCCGGCCCTCCCCTCGCCGGGAGCTCCAGGGCCCCCGTCCGACTCCCCTCAAGGTCAACAAGGACTCCTACAAGATCAAAAAGCCGCCCGCCCACCCCACCGACAACCTTCCCGCCGCGCAGCCCCAGGCTCGCCCTCCGGTCATCATCTACACTGTCTCCCCCAGGATCATCCACACTAATCCCACCGACTTCATGTCCCTTGTCCAGCGCCTCACTGGCCAGCCCCGCTCCCCCGTTGCCGCCGCCCTCTCCCCTGCCGCCCGCCTGGCCCTCGAAAACCCCGCTTCTTCCTCCTCCCCTGTCGCCGCCGATCGCAACCGAAACTTCCACCCTCCACCCGCCGCCTCCGCCGCCGTCTTTGACGACGTCATGGATCAGATCGGCGTCCCCGATCTGCCCCCAGGCCGGCCAGGGCCGTCCATAGGGATCCTTTCCCCGATGCCGTCGTCCCTTCCGCCGATCTCGCCGGGGTTCTTCTCGCCGGCGGTGGATCCGAGCTCGCTGAGCTTCCTGCACGAGCTGAGCCCGGCGTTCCACGGGAACCGGAGCTACGTGGAGAACACCTTCCTGGCGAGCCCCAACAACTTCCTCTTGACGCCGACCGTGCCGTCGCCGAATTCCTTCTGGGATCTCTTCAACGGCAGCTTCCAAGATCCCTGAGACGAAAGGTTAGGCAGTCTTCTTTCCAATTTGATTGATTGTTTGGCCACCGTTGGATTAGGATCGGAGGGTGGTGGCTAGCGCTCTGGAGATATGTATATTTATTGATTCTTTTGGGTTCCATTATATAACAAAAAGAGGGGAGAAAATTAAAAACGAGGGTGGACTTTTTGTGTTGGAATGTTAATGGCAATTAAAAGGTGGCTTGATTAGGAACAGTTGAAATTAAAGGAAAAGGTGGTGGATGTGGTTGTAGAGAGAAGCTTCGTGGGCGATTGATTACCCGTTCGCCAGGGAATTTGATGGCAACGCGCGACAAAATTTCTTCAATTAATTCTTCTCTTTTTTTTTTTTTTTTTTGGTGTGTGTTTGATAACGAGGATGTGAGCTGGAGGACTGGAAACGCCATCTCGTTGCGCGTCTCTGTAGATATTTAGTGGACTAGTTTGCTGAGTTATTTATTGTTGCTACGGTGAATTTCAAATCAAGGTTTTTCGTTTCGGTTTCGGGATTGGCCGAAACCGATACGTTTCGGCAGTTTCCGTTTCAGTTTCGGCCGTTTCGATTTCGGCCGAAAGAATTTTTTAAATTATTAATTAGGCATTGACCAGAGTTTGACTATATTTTGACTGTACTTTGACTTCAAATTAAAAATACGATAAAATATTTGAAAAAATTTGAAAAAATTTGGAAAATTATGAATGAATTTATACTTAATTTTACAATAATTTTAAATATTATTTAAGCTAATAAAAATTAATTTTGATAGTTAGTCACTGATATTGTCTGCTGTTATAGATATTAGTGTATTAAAAAAATAATAATAAGAAATGGATATGAATATGATTAAAATTTAAAAATTAACATAAACAAATTTTAACTTTTCATTAAAATGTATTTCCGATACATAATTTAAAGAATTCCTAAAATAATACAATTAATCATCATAGTCATCATCGGTGGAGTTTGGAACATCTGGGTGTGGGAATTACAAATTTAGTACCGCAGATGAGCTGGACGGAGCATTTATGGGCATATAAATTAAAACAATGAGCTCTCGACGCGTCTCATAGCAGCGGGTTTTTGTCTGAAGTATAACCATATAGCGAGAGGTCTAAAATAACAATTATATTTTGACTAAAATTTTAATTATGTTTTAATTATTTTTTACTGTCAATTAAAAAATTATATAGATTCAAAATTTTTAAAAATAATGAATAATTAAAGTGAATAATATTACGTACGTATAATATATGATAAGAAACCCGATAATAACGTCGCACTTCAATTGACGACAACACGGGCCCCGGTATAAGGCCATCCTCGTCTTAACGGAGTACGAGTTCAAGTTAGCGAGGGCCCGAGAGAGGACGGCGGGTAAACTAGTAGTGCGCAGATTTTTGGGTTCGAACCAAAGCGGCGCGTAGGTCCCTCTCCCACCACCGCACCCCCCCCCCCCCCCCCCCCCCCGGGCCCCCCGGGGTGCCCGCGCGAGCTCGCGAGCTCTCGCCCGGCCGCCTGCCCGCCCGGAGCTGCCGCCCCCCCCAACCTGCGTGAGCTCGGCGAGCTCCCGCCCGCCCGCTCGCGCTCGAGCCTGCCCGCGCGCGAGCTCGGCGAGCTCCCGCCCATGCGCGCGATCCCGGCGAGCTCACGCCCTCGCGCGCGAGCCCGGCGAGCTCTCGGCCCCCCGCTCTCTAGCCCAGCGAGCTCCCGCCCCCGCGTGCGATCCCGGCGAGCTCCCAACCCCGCATGCGACCCCGGCGAGCTCCCGCCCGCCCGCGCGAGCCCGGCGAGCTCTCGCCCGCCCGCGCGAGCCCGAAGAGCTCCCTCCCGCGAGCGCGAGCCCGGCGAGCTCCCGCCCGCGCGCTCGAGCCCGGCGAGCTCCCGCTCCCGCTGTGTTCGTTGGCGAAGATGAACAGTAATGAACAGTAAACCCTAACCGAAACGATATTAACGGTTTCGGCGCAGGTTCGGCCGAAACCGAAACGTTTCGGTTTCGGCCGAAACGCCGAACCATGGTTTTTAGATTCCATTTGCTAAGGGTCAGAGATTTTTCTAATTTTTAAATTATTTTTAATTATTATTAAATTAAATTATTATTAAATTAAATTATTATAAAAATTATTAAAATTTTAAAATTTTAAATTATTATATAATTAATTTTTTGTTAAAAAAATTAATTTATAAAATAAATTATTAGTCTTCATTTCAATTTTAAATTTGATTTGTTATCAAACGAGTCCTAGAGCAGGAGCGTTGAGACGGCATTGGGCAAAACCTAAGCCGTGATTTTTAAACCTCGGGCGATACGACTCACCCCATATGATGTCCACCTCGGCCTTCTGTTTTTGATTTTGCCACAGCATTCTTTCGGGTTAATATCCGGGCACCTCACCAGAACAAATCAACTGACGATACCAAAGCAAGGAAAAAAAAAGAGTTAACTATCTATACCCCCATGAAATTTCTTTTAATTACTAAAAATTTTTCAAAATTTTTATAATTATCTATACCCTCTCCTCTTTTAATTATTTATCTACAACCCTTTATAGTTATTTAATCCAAATTTTTTTCCAAAAATTTCACTTTTATTATGGGTAATTTTATAATTAAACCTTTAAAAAAAAATTTATTTTATCATTCTCCATTCTTTCTTCCAAACATTTATAAATAAACCATTTGAATATTTTATTTACAAAAGAGTCCAAATATTAATATTTTTTAAATAAAGAGTTATAAATGAGCTAAAATATTTTTAATATCTTACAAATAAAACCCCAATATTTTCTATTTACAATATACAGCCCATTGAATATTTTTATTTATAAAAAATTTCAAATGTTAATATTTTTCAAATAAAAATTTACAAAAATGACCTTTAATATTTTAAATATTTGCAAATAAACCCTTAAATATTTTAAACATTTTATAAATAGACCCCTTGAATATTTTTATTTATAAATATGTCCAAATTTTATTGTTTTTAAAATGAAATTTCATAAAAAAGACATTAAAAATTTTAAAATTTAAAATTTTAAATAACAAGTTTCATATTTGTTCATTTACAAATAGACCCTTTGAATATTTTTATTTATAAACAAGTCCAAATAATTAGCATTTTTAAAATAAAATTGTATAAAAAAGATATGGAAAGGTTTTAAAACTTAAAAATTTCAAATTTCAAGTTCATATTTGAATATTTACAAATAGACCCATTGAATATTTTTATTTATAAACAAATCCAAATATTTATCATTTTTAAAATAAAATTTTAAAAAAAGACATTTAAGGTTTTAAAACTTAAAATTTCAAATTATAAGTTTCAAATTCGTACATTTACAAATAGGGCCTCTTGAATATTTTTATTCATAAATAAGTTCAAATATTTATCATTTTAAAAATAAAATTTTACAAAAGAGACATTAAAGGTTTTAAAACTTAAAATTTAAAATTTCGAATTTCATATTTGTATATTTACAAATAGACCCCTTGAATATTTTTATTTATAAATAGGTCCAAATATTTATCATTTTTTAAATAAAATTTTACAAAAAAGACATTGAAGGTTTTAAAACTTAAAATTTCAAATTACAAGTTTCATATTTGTACATTTACAAATAGACCCCTTGTATATTTTTATTTATAAATAGGTCCCAATATTTATCATTTTTTAAATAAAATTTTACAAAAAAGACATTGAAGGTTTAAAATTTAAAATTTCAAATTATAAGTTTCAACATTTCTAATTTGCAACTGACTCTTAAATATTTTTATTTATAAATAAGTCCAAAATTTTATCATCTTTAAAATAAAATTTTACAAAAAAGATATTGAAGGTTTTAAAACTTAAAATTTCAAATTACAAGTTTAATATTTATATATTTACAAATAGACCCCTTGAATATTTTTATTTATAAATAGGTCCAAATGTTTTCATTTTTTAAATAAAATTTTATAAAAAAGATATTGAAGGTTAAAACTTAAAATTTCAAATTACAAGTTTAATATTTATACATTTACAAATAGACCCCTTGATATTTTTATTTATAAATAGGTTCAAATTTGTAAATATTTGAACTTTTTTATAAATAAAAATATTCAAGGAGTCTATTTGTAAATGTGCAAATATTAAACTTCTAATTTTAAATTGAAAGTTTAAAAACTTTCAATGTCTTTTTTGTAAAAGTTTATTTTAAAGATGATAAAATTTTGGACCTATTTATAAATAAAAATATTCAAGGGATCTATTTGTAAATGTACAAATATTAAACTTGGAATTTCAAATTTTAACCTTTAAAATCTTCAATGTCTTTTTTGTAAAATTTTATTTGAAAAAAATAAAATTTGGACCTATTTATAAATAAAAATATTCAAGGGGTCTATTTGTAAATGCACAAATTTGAAACTTGTAATTTGAAATTTTAACCTTCAAAACCTTCAATATTTTTTTTATAAAATTTTATTTTAAAGATGATAAATATTTGGACTTATTTATAAATAAAAATATTCAAGGGGTCTATTTGTAAATGTAGAAATTTGAAACTTGTAATTTGAAAATTTAAGTTTTAAAACCCTCAATATCTTTTTTGTAAAATTTTATTTAAAAATGATAAATATTTGGACCTATTTATAAATAAAAATATTCAATAGGTCTATTTGTAAATGTACAAATATGAAACTTGTAATTTGAAATTTTAAGTTTTAAAACCTTCAATGTCTTTTTTGTAAAGTTTTATTTTAAAAATGATAAATATTTAGACTTATTTATAAATAAAAATATTCAATAGGTCTATTTGTAAATGTACAAATTTGAAACTTATAATTTGAAATTTTAAGTTTTAAAACCTTGCATGTCTTTTTTATACAATTTTATTTAAAAAATGCTAAATATTTAGACTTATTTATAAATAAAAATATTCAAAGGGCCTATTTGTAAATGAACAAATATAAAACTTGTAATTTAAAATTTTAAATTTTAAATCCTTCAATGTCTTTTTTATAAAATTTTATTTAAAAAATAATAAAATTTGAACTTATTTATAAGTAAAAATATTTAAGGGATCCATTTGTAAAATATTTCAAATATTTAAGGGTTTATTTGTAAATATTTATGGTCATTTTTATAAATTTTTATTTAAAATATTAACATTTTGATTTTTTATAAATAAAAATATTCAAGGGATTTATTTCTAAATATATAAATATTAGGATTTATTTGTAAGATATTTAAAATATGTCATGTCATTTATAACTCTTTATTTGAAAAATATTAATATTTGGACTCTTTTGTAAATAAAAATATTCAAAGGGTTTATGTATAAATATTTGGAAGAAAGAGTGGAGGGTGAGAAAATAAATCTTTTAAAGATTTAATTATAAAATTATAGAGGATAAAAGTGAAATTTTTGAAAAAAATTTGATTAAATAACTATTAGGAAATTATAGGTAAATAATTTTAAAAAAATATAGATAATTATGAAAATTTTGAAAGATTTTTGATAATTAAAGAGAATATCGTGGGCTAGGTAATTAGCTAAAAAAATATCATTATCTTCTCACGTTTCGTGCCTCGGTATTCTGCTTCGCGCGTACTTCACGTGGTCCCTCACCTGGAAGACGTTAACCCCGCGCCACAACTCGCCCCCGTGGCCAAAATTTAACAAAAGCAAGAAATTCATTTTAATCAAGTAGTGAAATTCCCAGAATACCAAATCATCGGAATTGATTCGAAAAAATTTCATTTTTTAATTGAATTAATTAATCTGAATTTGAAATGAAATTGAACTAAAATTATCATTTTAAAACGAAATTATTTTATTTTTAATCCCAAATTTAAAAAATTTTAATTTATTATTATGTAATTAAATAAAATTGTAGAGTAGTAACGAAGTGGGGGATGAACATCAGGGCTTGGCCTGGTCCTCTCTGTCGTAAAAAAATATTTGGAACTCAAATGAACCGACTAACTGACTGAAATCATTTTTACATATATACTATGTCTAAAATTTAGATTCTCAATTTTTATATTTAAGGTTTCAAATCCTCTTTCTTGGTAAGAAATAGCAAATTAAACATTTTATGCCGAAAAACAAAAGAAAATAATTTATATTTAGATTTATTAGGCTAGATTTGTTAGAAATGGAAGAAAATTTTAGTTTTTTTTCATATTGAGAACAAATGATTTCAATTTATATGGCACTTTAAAATAATACATATATTACATGACATATCGTGATCCGTTGAGAATTTCACAACATCTTTCGTTAGTCTCAATGATTTCCCAAAGCTTATTTTCCTTTTTTAATATTAATGAAATAAAAAGAGAGTTTGATTTGTTGTTTCAAATTTCAAAACCAATCAAGATTCAAATTGTCAACCAAAATTACCTGTTAATGTCAAAATCATGATCTAACCTTGATTTCTTGATGAAAATCATATTTTATTCAAGAAAAAGTCTTTCAAATAACTTGCTAATCTGATGTTTTAAAAGAAACGACAACTTTCGTATTGAATTTGCAAAGTGAAAAGCCAAAATTTTCGCATCAGTGCATTGCTTTTATTTTAAAAATGATAATTCATAATACATTTCAAGCGCATTTTTTCGCTTTTTTCATAATAGACCCATGGTAGAAAAGATTTTTTTTCCCGTCGGGGCTGACGCAGGAGGGTAATGCAGTAATTTACCCACCCGACCGATATGTGCGGGTTTTGGTCGTTTAAGTGGTCTAGGGAACAGATAAACCACTCCTTCCTGTACCAACTTCTTAACTACGACGCAAAATCAAACCGAAACCGGAATATAAAAAAGCACGGAGAAGAACACCACCCTTCTTGTCGTCTTCTCCGGCGAGCAGCCCCGTCGCCGGAATCCTCCTCCCTCACCGGAGGTCTATGCCCAATGCTCCCGAGAAGGATTTGAAGCGGAACGGAAGCACCATGGGATCTCAGCACCGGCGGCACCAGGACCGATGGCCGATCTCGTCGGCGTCGGGATTCCCTGTCGCGGCGCTCCTCCTCATCGCCGCGCTCGCGCTCCGCTCCTTCATCGCGCCCACGCCCCCCGAGTACCGTTGGCTCTCCAACCTCCCAGTCAGGGGCCAGGCGCGCCAGCCCTCTCTGTTGGTATCGGTTCGATTCTAATCTGATCCTGTTGTTCGATCTCATTGCGTTGTTTTGATATCGCGTTTGGTCTTGAAGAATCCGGCAGATTTGCAGAGGAATGCTGTGGCTTCGGATACATTTCGTGTTCCGGTTTGTTTTGTTTACCCGATTGCTTTACTATTTTTGGATTGCTTTTCCTTCTTTCGATGATGATTAGGTTGGTCTGCATTTGCAGAGTGTTGGGATTCAGGAGCACGATCTTTGGGGCTCGAAGCTAGCAAAGCATTTCTATGGATGCAGCAGTGCGAGCACTAGTTTTCCGAGTATGTGGTGTTGGGAAGCTCGAATCAAATAATTTTCTTTCGTTTGGGTTAAATTTTTGTTTATGTATATGATCGACTAGACATAGATTGGAATCAAAATATCTGCTTGCTTCATGCTATTGATGAATATAGAGTAAAAAGCTTATCTTCTTTTTGAGCAACTTGTTAGTCAGGCTTGCAACGCTGTGTTTGTTATCCAATATTGCTGTAGATTGGAACTACATAACCATCTGATTGATTATTTTCATCCTCTGAACTTTCAGCTGCCAAAGCTAATACCTTATCAAATAGGTACTTGATGATTGCAACTAGCGGAGGCTTGAATCAACAGAGGACAGGGGTGAGTTAATTAATTTTTTTTTCCTTACTGTTTTTAGTAGGTTTATATTAGGAGGTTCTTCTTTTTCTTTTTCCTCTGTTATCTATATGTTGGTTTAATCTTCCTCTCTGTCATGATAGTTGCCTTCTACATCACAAACCCTTCATGTCAAGTACTCAAGAATACTAGCGTGTGAGAAAAATTAATTTGTATAACCATTAAAGGGATCATTCATATACTGAGAAAGGTTTTTCCCTATCATGCTTCGTGATCAGATAATTGCATAAGCTCTGGTCTTCCTATTTTTATTTTTGAAGGAGAGGACTTCTGAATGTTGTGATAGTTGCAGAATATGTCACTGTGAATTATACTAGATATTTTTATAGATAGGTACTCATTTTGTTGCTTGCCTGGTCATTGGTGTGACACAGGACCTAAACCTCTTAATTTTATTTCATAGTGGGATACTTGTATTGACGATTTCTGTCTTTTAGATGTTTTACTTCTACATTGCAAAATCTTCTGCTTATTACGGTTTAACTGCGCAATGCATATCTGCAGTCTAATTTTATTCTGAGAGCTAGATCAGTAACTGTTTTTGTATTAAAGCTACAAGCTATTCAAGTTCTTAAAAGTTTGGGCCATTCAAGTTTCTGTAATTATTTTTCAGATAACAGATACTGTTGTTGCAGCTCGTATTCTGAACATAACGCTTGTAGTTCCTAAGCTGGATGCAAGGTCCTTTTGGAAAGATGCTAGGTTTGCTTAAATGCTCTGCCTCATAGGATAAAGAATTAGATGGTTACAAATCTGCAACTGATCATGCTATGTTTGGGTTATTGTAATATATATTGCAGTGATTTCTCAGAAATCTTTGATGTCGATTGGTTCATATCATTTCTCTCAAAAGATGTAAAATTATAAAGGAGCTTCCAAAAATGGGAGGGAAAAATGTTGGTGCCCCTTATTCCATGCGTGTTCGGAGGAAATGTACCCCAAGATGCTACCAGACTCAAGTTGTACCCGCTCTACTTAAAAAGCGTGTAAGTTTGGATTCTTTAAAATGTTAGGAACAGGTCCTCCCTGGGTTTTATTTTGGAGACTGAACTTCCAGCACTAGTTGATTACATATGCTTTTATTTGTTGTGTTATTTATTATGATCAGAAAATGAGATTTGCTACTCTATTGCAGTTCCCTATGACTTGAAATTTTTTGTCCATATTTAATGAACTTTTGGCTTGTAAATTGACCCAGTATTGTAACAGATTGCAACATATCCTACTGTCAAGAGTTGTATTTCCTTTTATGTGAGCAATAAAAGGGTGGCAAGATTGCTGTACTTCTCTTCTCCTCTATACTCTTGTGGGCTTGTGCGAGTTTGGCGGGCTGAGGTGAGCGAACCTTGGCGCCATCACGGGCAAAATTTCAGGGTAGAAATTCGCCGGTGTGACACCTACCATGCACCACTGTGGTCGTGGATCTGGTGTACAATATTGATTATTGAGATACAATCAAAATCTGGAATCAATCTTCAACCTGAAAACTTGAGGTCATCTAGATTGTTCAATCCAAGTATTTATTAAACTTCCATTGGAATTCTGTACCGATATGACCACTCAATTGCTTAACTTTTTTTTAAAAAAAAAAAATTTGAGAAAGAATCCTGTAGAGACTTCATTGAATGTTTCAGAGAATCTAAAGCTTTTAGTCCCTCTCCAAGTTTGATGACCAGCTGAAGTAGGACTAATTGACTGGAGGACACTTAGGGCTTTGATGATAAGATAGGTAAGGTTGATGTCAAACGGTTTGATCATCTACAAAATTATCTGTTTATGTATTGGAATGGAGGCTGAGGTGATTCCAGTTAAGAGCAGAATTAAAGATAAGATAGGTAGGGTTCATATCCAGTGGTTTGATCATGTACACAAGTATCTGCTAATGTAGTGGAATGGAGGCTGATGTGATCCAAGTTGGGAACTGTGGAAATGAAACTAATGGGAGGCTGAAGTGGATGTGGATGGAAGTGATGTGGGAAATGACTTCAGCACCTAAGATGTGATTGAGGGGATTCTTTTGAGTGAGAGTAATACAGGATGGAAGTTGGGGACTGACGTAAACAGCTAAGGAGAGACTGAAGAGTATGTACATGGAAACAAAGGGAAATGATGTGAACAAATAGGATGTAAATGAGAGGGTACTTTTGGTATATTTGCATGTTTAAATGCCTAAGGTAATCTGGTTTTCAATGATAACTATTATTTTCTTTGACGACAATGAATTAACTACGATTAGGACACTAATAATTTTCCATAGAACTAGATAGATACTAATAATTTTCTATAGAACTAGATAAATAGCTTCCATCTGACCAAATAAGAAAGACAAAAACTCACTTAAGTCTTCTTTGAGTTTGTAAATTTTGGACAGAACATTAACAATGGTTTTTGTGGTGCGCGCTCTTTGGGTATTCCTGCGAAAATAGCAACAAAACCATCAACTTTCTGGTAGTTGTCCAAATTACATCTTGGATGAGGCCGCCACATTCATTATTTAGGTGGATTGTATTAGAGCAAACCACTAAGCAATTCCAAAACATCAAATTGCAATACAGCAGCTAGAACTGATTGCAGTTTATTCGTCATTAGCTGTATAATTTTTTTTGGACTGAGTTTATTTCTCCTATTGAAATTTTTGTTTAGGAAATATGAATTCTCTAATAGTGTTACTTGAGAACCTTTATGTTGTTATTTTTTCCTTTCACCTCTTCAATGGTTACTATGTGTTGATTTCAATCTTTTGTAGCTTTTGAGAATCTGGCATATTTGCCTATTACAATGCTCCAGTTTGTTTATCTTGGCATGTTTGTGCATAAAATGAACTTGATGTAGCAGCTACCAACTGATATGGTAAATTATGTTGCAATTTTGACAATTTTGGTGCATCTCTAAAGAATTCTCATCTGTACTGAGACCAACCACTGAAATGATAATGCAGGTTGTGCAGCTGACAAAGTTTGACCACCGACTATCAAACAAGTTGGAGGCAGATCTGCAGAAACTGAGATGTAGAGTTAACTATCATGCTTTAAATTATACAGCTCCAATTCTGGAAATGGGTGAAAGGTTGATCCAGAGAATGAGGGCACAAAGCAAGCATTCTATTGCCCTTCGCCTGAGGTATACACTTAGTTAACAACTCTTAAAATTGGTTTTCCTTCTGTGGGCTAATCTTGTCCTCATATTTTATTCATGATTTTTTAAAATTAAGACTCACTTTGTAAATGTTTAGCTTGATACTTGGCCAGTTCTAGTCAAACTTGACCCAAGAAATTGATCAATTCTTTCAGAAGGTTTTAATTCCTGTATATAATATGTCAGTGCTTCAGGATTATCGTATTTCTCCTCTGATAGGAAATGCAGTGATATTTAGCCTGTTTGATTTGAAACTCCTTTAAGCTTCAAATGGTTCTTTTCTCTTATTCTTTCCTTCATTTTATAACTCATATCCTGTTTCCTCATCAACCTCATTAGGTTTAGTCATAATCTCACTCTTAATTAGAGGCTGTTCGGAATGCCTGTATCAATCATCTTTACCTTCTCGAGTTTATTGTCAGGCTCAATTTTGGCAGCTTCAAGTCAGAATTAGTTCCTACATAGGGCTGTTCTCAGCACCACAGCCTGTCCTCTGTTCACTGGTCATCAGAAGGAATAAATTACACCAAGAATCACACTTGCAATCAGAACCCAAAAAAAAAAAATTTTGTTTCATGCCCAAATATGCTGAGTTATTTGGACATCCTGCAAAGCCTTTACAAAGTATATTTCAGAGGTCATAGTTTTCTCCATAAACAAGATTGAGAATTTGTATTAAATTCTAATAATTCTCATGCAACATTTCCAATTGCAGGAGATTACAATTGATACTTTTCTTGTTTGGATGTCCCCCAATTGAATGCCAAAGTCAGTGAACAATCTGTTCCGGCACTGAGTCATGTTTAGAATCTTATTTCTTCCCGATTGGTTTACAAAGCACAATTGTGCATGCAGATATGCCATTGCAGAAAGGACATGATAGAGGACAAATACAACAAAATTCATGTCTCCTTCAAATGATGCTTCAAATATGTGTTTAAGTTCAACCATTTAATGAAGCAATTGGTCTTGCCAATGCTGAAAATTCTTCTTCTGACTGAATTGTTGACAATTTAGCAAAAAAAGAAAGGATTGTTGACAAATCCTAGACAGTTC